>QQSS02241375.1:0-10393 GCA_003687565.2 Craspedacusta sowerbii | reverse complement strand
TTAAGACTCTAACCAAAGGTCTCTGACGAGTCCCTTGGCAGGGACAAATCGACGTAAGACTAGCCAATTATTTACTTGCAAGGGATTCTTCCCGCGTGCAGCGCAGCTGGAAATGCACAATTGATTTTGGGGCATGCTGCCAAAACTGTGACGAGCTCGTGAAACTGGTTACTTGAGAGATTCTGCTCTCGTAATCGGTGCACTCGAGGTCTCCATGGGTTTCCTGATCTTATTGGACTCTACAAAGTTGCCCGGCCAGTTAAGACTCCAACATAAGGTCTCTTACGAGTCCCTTGCCCGGGGCGAGACGTACGTAAGACTAGCAAATGGGCTAATTACAGGGGATTATTCCCGCGTACAGCGCAGCTGGCAATGCTCACATGATTTGGGGGACGGCTGCCATCACTATGACGATCTCGTGCAACTGTTCACTTCAGAGCTTCTGCTCTTGTGAGACTGTGCACTTGAGGTCTCCAGGGGTTTCGTGATCTTAATTAGACTCCAAGCAGTTGCATGTTTAGTTAAGAATCCAACCAAAGGTCTCTGACAAGTTCCTGGGCCGGGAAGAAACATATGTAAGACTACTTATTTGATTGCTAAGAACGGATTCTTCCCGAGTACAGCGCAACTGCAAATGCCTATGTGATTTGGAGGCAAGCTGCCAAAACTATGACGTTCTCGTGCACCTTTTCAATTGAGAACTTCTGCTCTCGTAATCGGAGCACTCGAGGTCTCAAGGGCTTTGATGATCTTAATTGGACGCCAAGCAGTTGCTTGGCTATTTTAGACTCCAAGCAAAGGTCTCTGATGAGTCCCTGGGCCGGGACAAAACGTACGTAAGACTAGCTATTTGATGACTACGTTGGGATTTTAGGCGCGTGCAGCCCATCTGGTAATGCCCAAGTGATTTACGGGCAGGCTGCAAAAAATGTGACAATCTCGCGCATCTGGTCAGATCTTTTGCTCTCGAGAGACTGTGCTCTCGAAGGTCCCAGGGGTTTCGTGATCTTAGTTTGACTCCAAGCCGTTCCTTGGCCATTTAAGACCCAAACCAAAGGTCTCTGACGAGTCCCTAGGTTTGGACGAAACGTACGCAAGACTATTGATTACTTACAAGTGATTCTTGCTAAGTTCAGCGCAGCTGGCAGTTCGCAAATGATCTCCTGGCAGACTGATAAAATCCGTGACGATCTCATGTAATTTTTGACTTACGTGCTTCTGCTCTCGTGAGACGGTATATTCGAGTACGGAATGATTTCGAGAGATTAATGGGAATCCAAGCAGTTGGTTGGCCAGATAAGACTCCAACCAAAAGTCTCTGACGAGTCCCTAGGCCGGGACAAAGCGTACGTTAGAATAGCCATTTTGTTATACACAAGGGATTCTTCACTCGTACCTCGCAGCAGACAATGCCCAAGTGATTTGGCGTTAGGGTGCCAAAGCCGTGACGATCTCGTGAAACTGTTCAGTTGAAGGCTTCTGCTCTCGTAAATGGTGCACTCCAGGTCTCCATGAGTTTTCTGTTAATAATTGGACTCCAGGAAGTTGTTTAGCCAGTTAAGACCCTAACCAAAAGTCTCTGACGAGTTCCTAGGTCGGGACGAAACGTACGTAAGACTAGCCATTACCTTACTTACAAGGGATTCTTCCCGCGTACAGCGCAGCTGGCAATTCCCAAAAGATCTGGTGGCAACTGTTAAAAACTGTGACGATCTCGTGCAACTGTTTACTTGATTGCTTCTGCTCTCGTGAGATGGTGCATTCGTGGTCGGCAGGGGTTTCGAGTTATTAATGGGACTCCAAGAAGTTGCCTTGCCATTGAAGACTCCAACCAATGGTGTCTGAGGAGCCCCTTGCACGGGGCGAAGCGAACGTAAGACTATCCATTCGATTACTTACAAGGGATTCTTCGCGCGTACGGCGCAGCTGGCAATGCCCAAGTCTTATTTGGGATGGCTGCCAAAACTGTGACGATCTCGTGCAATCGTTCACTTGAGGGCTTCTGCTCTCCCGAGACGGTGCACTACAGGTCTCCATGGGTTTTATGATGTTAATTCGATTCCAAGTAGTTGCTTGGCCACTTAAGACTCAAACCAAAGGCCTCTGAAGAGTCCCGTGACCGGGACGAAACGTACGTAAGACTAGCCATTTGATTACTTAAAAGCGATTCTTACCACTTACAACGCCGCTGGTAATGCACAAGTGATTTTGGGGGCAGGTTGCTAAAACTGTGACGATCTTATGCAATGTTAACTTGAGAGCGTGTGCTCTCGTCAGGCCGTGCACTCGAGGTCTCCAGGAGTTTTGAGTGGCTAATTTGACTCCAAGCAGTTGCTTGGCCAGTTACGACTCAAGTGAAAGGTCTCTGACGAGTCCCTTGGTCGCGACAAAACGTACGAAAGACTAGCCATTTGATTAATAATAAGGTATTCATCCCGCATACAGCGCAGGTGTCACTGCCCAAGTGATTTTGGGGCAGGCTTTCTAAACTTTGACGATGTTGTGAAACGTCCAATTGAGAGTTTCTGCTCTCGTGAGACAGTGCACTTGATGTCTCCATGGGTTTCGAGTGGTTAATTTGACTCCAAACAGTTGCTTGGCCAGTTAAGACTCCAACCAAAGGTCTCTGACCGGTCCCTAGGCTGGGACTAAACGTACGTATGACTAGCCATTTGATTACATATAAGGAATTCTTCCCACGTACAGTGCAGCTGGCAATGCCCAGGTAATTTGGTGGCAGGCTACCGAATCTGTGGCGATCTCGTGCAACTGTTCACTTGAGAGCTTCTAATCTCGTGAGATGGCGAACTCGAATTCTAAAGGGGTTTCGAGTTCTCACAGTAACTCCAAGCAGTTGCTTGGACAGTTAAACTCCAAACAAAGGTCTCTGACAAGTCCCTTAGCCGGGACGAAACGAACGTAATACTTTGGTGTATTCGAGGTGGCAGGGGTTTCGAGACCTTATTGGGACTTAAAAAGGTTGGGGTGCCATTTATGTCTTCTACCAAAAGTTTCGGACGAGTTCCTTGGCCAGGAAGAAACGTAAGTAAGACTAGCCATTAGATGACTAAGAAGGGATTCTAGCCGCGTACAGCGCAGCTAGTAATGCCCAAGTGATTTTGTGAATGGCTGCCAACACCGTGACGATCTCGTGCAACTGCTCACTCGAGAGCTTCTGCTCTTGTGAGACTGTGCACGCGAGGTCTCCAGGGGTTTCGTGATCCTAATTAGACTCCAAGCAGTTGCTTTGCAAGTTAAAAATCCAATCAAATGTCTCCGACAAGTCCCTGGGCCGGGACGAAACGTATGTAAGACTACTTATTTGATTACTAAGAGGGGATTCCTCCCGCGTACAGCGCAACTGCAAATGTTTATGTGATTTGGAGGCAGGCTGCCAAAACGGTGACGTTCTCGTGCACCTGTTCACTTGAGAGCTTCTGCTCTCGTAAACGGTGCACTCGAGGTCTCCAGGGCTTTGATGATCTTAATTGGACTCCAAGCAGTTACTTGGCTATTTAAGACTCCAACCAAAGGTCTCTGACAAGTCCCTTGGCCTTGAAAAAACGTTCGTAAAACTAGCTATTTGATGACTACGACTAGATTCTAGGCGCGTACAGCGCATCTGGAAATGCCCAAGTGATTTTGGGGCAGGCTGCCAAAGCTGTGAGGATCTCGCAAATCTGTTCACTTGAGATCTTTTGCTATCGTGAGACGGTGCACTCGAAGTTTGCAGGGATTCGTGTTCGTAATTTGATTCCAAGCAGTTGCTTGGCCAGTTAAGACTCCAACCAAGGGTCTCCGACGAGACGCTTGGCCGAGACGACACGTACGTAAGACTAGCCCATTGATTACTTACAAGTTATTCTTCCCGCGTACAGCGCAGCTGGCAATGCCCAAGTGATTTACGGTAGGCTGCCAAAACTGCGACGATCTCGTGAAGCTGTTCACTTGAGAGCTTCTGCTCTCGTAAACGGTGCACTCGAGGTCTCCAGGGCTTTGATGATCTAAATTGGACTCGAAGCTGTTGCTTGGCTAGTTAAGACTCCAACCAAAGGTCTCTGACGAGTGACTTGGACGGAACCAAAACGTACGTAAGTCTAGCAATGTAATGCCAAGAAGGGATTCGTGCCACGTACAGCGCCGCGAGCTATGCCCAAGTGATTTAGAGGCAGTTTGCCAAAACTGTGACGATCGTTTGCAACTGTTCACTTGAGAGCTTTTGCTGTCGTAAACGGTGCACTCGAGGTCTCCATGCGTTTTTTGATTTTAATTGGACTCTATGAAGTTGCCTGACCAAACCAAGACCCCAACCAAAGGTCTCCGACGAGTCCCTTGCCCGGGGCGAAACATACGTAAGACTAGCCAATTGGCTAATTACAGGGGATTCTTCCAGCGTACAGCGCAGCTGGCAATGCCCAAGTGATCTGAGGCTAAGCTGCCAAAGATGTGACGATCTCGTGAAACTGTTCACTTGAAGGCTTCATCTCTCGTTAACCGTGCACAAGAGGTCTCCAGGGGCTTCGTGATCTTATTTGGATTCCAGGAAGTTATTTGGCCAGTTAAGACCCCAACCAAAAGTCTCTGACGAGTCCCTAGACCGGGACAAAGCGTACGTAAGAATAACCATTTGGTTACATACAATTGATTCTTCCCACGTACAGCGCAGCAGCCAATGCCAAAGTGATTTTGCGAAAGCTGTGACGATCTCGTGAAATTGTTCACTTGAAGGCTTCTGCTCTCGTAAACGGTGCACTCCAGGTGTCCATGGGTTTCCTGTTATTAATTGGACTCCAGAAAGTTGTTTGGCCATTTAAGACCCCAACCAAAAGTCTCTGACCAGTCTCTCTGCCGGGTCGAAACGGACTTCAGTCTAGCCATTTGATTACCAAGAAGGAAATCTTTCCGCGAACAGCGCAGCTTGCAATTTACAATTAAAATTGGGGCAAGATGCAAAAACTGTGACGATGTCGCGCATCTGTTCACTTGAGATCTTTTACTCTCGTTAGACGGTGGGCGCTAAGTCTGCTGGGGTTGCGTGTTCGTAATTTGATTCGAAGCAGTTACTTGGCCAGTTAAGACTCCAACCAAAGATCTGAGACGAGTCCCTTCGCCGGAACAACCCGTATGCAAGACTGGCCCATTGACTTCTTACATGGTATTCTTCCCACGTACAGCGCATCTGGCAATGCCCAAGTGATTTGGTGGCAGGCTGCAAAAGCTGTGACGAGATCGTGAAACTGTTCACTTGAGAGCTTCTGCTCTTGTAAACCGTGCACTCGAAGGCTCCAGGGGTTTTGTGATGCTAATTAGACTCCAAGCAGTTCCTTGGCCAGGTAGGACTCCAACTAAAGATCTCTGACGAGACCCTAGGTCGGGACGAAACGTACGTAAGACAAGCCAATTGATTATTTAAAAGGAATTCTTGCCGCGTTCATCGCAGCTGGCAATTCGCAAATGATCTGCTGGCAGACTGATGAAAACCGTGACAGTCTCGAGCAATTGTTCTCTTAAGTGCTTCTGCTCTCGTGAGACGGTGCATTCGAGGTCCGCAATGGTTTCGAGAGATTAATGGGAATCCAAGCAGTTGGTTGGCCAGATAAGACTCCGACCAAAAGTCTCTGACGAGTCCCTTGGCCGGGACGAAACATATGTAAGACTAGCCATTTGATGACTAAGAAGGGATTCTACCCACGTACAGCGCAGCTAGTAATGCCCAAGTGATTTTTGGGGCAGGCTGCAAAATCTGTGACGATCTCGTGAAACTGTTCACGTGAGGACTTCTGCTCGCGTAAACGGTGCACTCAAGGTCTCGATGTGTTTCCTGTTATTAATTGGACTCCAGGAAGTTGTTTGGCAACGTAAGACCCTAACCAAAAGTCTCTGACGAGTCTCTTGGCCGGGTCGAAAAGTACTTTAGACTAACCATTTGATTACCAAGAAGGAATTCTTCCCGCGTACCACAAAGCTGGCAATGCCAAATTAATTTTGGGGTGGGCTTCAAAAAACTGTGACGATCTCGCACATCTGTTTACTTGAGATCTTTTGCTCTCGTGAGACGGTGCACCCGAAGTCTCAAAGGGTTGAGTGTTCGTAATTTGACTGCTAGCAGTTGCTTGGCCAGTTAGGACTCTAACCAAAGGTCTCTGACGAGACCCTTGGCCGCACTTAAGTCAACAATTGCACGAGATCGTCATGGTTTTCATCAGTCTGCCAGCGGATCATTTGCGAATTGCAAGCTGCGCTGAATGCGGCAATAATCTCTTGTAAATAATCAATTGGCTAGTCTTACGTACGTTTCGTCCCGACCTAGGGACTCGTCAGAGACCTTTGGTTGGGTTCTTAACTGGCCAAGGAACTGCTTGGAGTCGAATTAAGACCATCAAAGACCTGGAGACCTCGAGTGCACCGTTTACGAGAGCGGATGCGGCAGCCTGCCCCAAATAACTTGGGCCTTGCCAGATGCGCTGTTCGCGGGAAGAATCGCTTCTTAGTAATCAAACGGCTAGTCTCACGTACTTTTGTCCCGGCCAAGGGACTCGTCAGAGACCGTTGGTTAGAGTCCTAACTGGCCAAGCAACTGCTAGCAGTCAAATTACGAACACTCAATCCTTTGAGACTTCGAGTGCACCGTCTCACGAGAGCAAAAGATCTCAAGTGGACAGATGCGCGAGATCGTCACAGTTTTTGCAGCCTGCCCCAATAATTAATTGGGCATTGCCAGCTTTGCGGTACGCGGGAAGAATTCCTTCTTGGTAATCAAATGGCTAGTTTAAAGTACGTTTCGATCCAGCCAAGGAACTCGTGAGTGATCTTTGGTTGGAGTCTTAACTCGCCAAAGAACTTCCTGGAGTCCAATTATTAACAGGAAAGCCATGGGAACCTTGAGTGCACAGTTTACGCGAGCAGAAGTCCTCATATGAACAGTTTCACGAGATTGTCACAGATTTTGCAGCCTGCCCCAAAAATCATATGGCAATTACTTGCTGCGCTGTACGTGGGAAGAATCCCTTCTAAGCAATGAAATAGCTTGTCTTACGTACGTTTTGTCCCGGGCAAGGGACTCTTAAGAGACCTTTGGATGGAGTCTTAACTGGCCAAGCAACTGCTTGGAGTCCTATTAAGATCACGAAACCCATGGAGACCTTGAGTGCACTGCTTACGTTAGCAGAAGCCCTCAAGTGAGCAGTTTCACGAGATCGTCACAGATTTTGCAGCCTGCCCCAAAAATCACTTGGGCATTACTAACTGCGCAGTACGCGGGTAGGATCCCTTCTTAGTCATCAAATGGCTAGTCATACATATGTCTCGTCCCGGCCAATGGACTCGTCAGAGACTTTTGGTTGGAGTCTTATCTGGCCAACCAACTGCTTGGATTACCAGTGATCTCTCGAAACCATTGTGGACCTCGAATTAACCGTCTCACGAGAGCAGAAGCACTTAAGTCAACAATTGCACGAGATCGTCACGGCTTTTATCAGTCTGCCCGCCGATCATTTGCGAATTGCCAGCTGCGCTGAACGCGGCAAGAATCCCTTGTAAATAATCAATTGGCTAGTCTTACTTATACTTACGTTTCGTCCCGGTCAAGGGACTGGTCGTTGTTCTTTGGTTGGTGTCTTAACTGGCCAAGCAATTGCTTGGAGTCCCACTAAGCAACCGATACCCTTAGAAACCTCGAACACACCGTCTCACGAGAGTAGAAGCTCTTTAGTGAACAGTTGCTCGAGATCATTACAGGTTAGGCAGCCTACCCCCAAATCACTCAATCAATTAAGGACTCGAAACCCCTGAAAAACCTCTAGTGCACCGTCTCACCAGAGCAGAAGCTCTCAAGTGAACAGTTGCACGAGATCCCCACAGTTTAGGCAGCCTGCCCAAACAAGACTTGGGCGTTGCCAGCTGCGCTGAAGGCGGGAAGAATCAATTGTAAGTAATCGAATAGATAGTCTACGTTCGCTCCGTCCCGGCCAAGGGACTTGTCGGAGACCTTTGGTTGGAGTCTTAACTGTCCAAGTAACTGCTTGGAGTCGCATTGTGAACTAAAAACCCCTTAAGAATTGGATTTCACCAACTCACGAGAGTAAAAGCTCTCATATGAACAGTTGCAGGAGATCGCCACAGATTTGGCAGCCTGCCCGCAAATCACCTGGACATTGCCAGCTGCACAGTACGTGGGAAGAATCACTTGTATGTAATCAAATGGCTAGTCATACGTACGTTTAGTCACGGCCAAGGGACTGGTCAGAGACCTTTGGTTGGAGTCTTAACTGGCCAAGCAACTGCTTGGAGTCAAATTAGCCACTCGAAACCCATGGAGAAATCAAGTGCACCGTCTCACGAGAGCAGAAACTCTCAAGTGAACGTTTCACAAAATCGTCACAGTTTGGATAGCCGGCCCCCAAATCACTTGGGCAGTGACAGCTGCGCTGTACGCGGGATGAATACCTTGTTAGTAATCAAATTGCAAGTCTTTCGTACGTTTTGTCACGGCCAAGGGACTCGTCAGAGACCTTTGATTGGTGTCTTAACTGGCCCAGCAACTGCTTGGAGTCAAATTAGTCGCTCAAAACTCCTGGAGAACTCGAGTGCATCGTCTCACGAGAGCGGAAGCACTAAAGTGAACAGTTTCACGAGATCGTCACAGTTTTTGCAGCCTGCCCCCAAATCACTTGGGAATTGCAAGCTGCGTCGTAAGCGGGAAGAATTCCTTGTAAGTAATCAAATGGCTAGTCTTACGTATGTATTGTCCAGGGCAAGTGACTCGTCAGAGACCTTTGGTTTGAGCCCTAAGTGGCCAAGCAACTGCATGCAGTCCCATTAAGATCACGAAACCCCTGGAGACCTCGTGCGCACCGTTTACGATAGCAGAAGCTCTCAAATGAACAGTTTCACGGTCTCGTCAAAGATTTTGCAGCCTGCCACCAAATCACGTGGGCATTGCCAGATGCGTTGTACGCGGGAAGAATACCTTCTTAGTCATCAAATAGCTTGTCATACATACTTTTCGTCCCGGCCAAGGGACTCGTCAGAGACTTTTTGTTGGAGTCTTATCTGGCTAACCCACTGCTTGGATTCCCATTAATCTCGCGAAACCATTGCGGACCTCGAATGCACCGTCTCACGAGAGCACTGGCCAAGCAACGGCTGGAGTCAAACTAGCCACTCGAAGCCCATGGAGACATCTAGTGCACCGTCTCACGAGAGCAGAAACTCTCAAGTGAACGTTGCACAAAATCGTCACAGTTTAGACAACCGTCCTTCAAATCACTTGGGCAGTGCCAGCTGCGCTGTACGCAGGATGAATACTTTGTAAGTAATCAATTGGCTAGTCTTACGTACGATTCGTCCCTGCAAAGGGACTTGTCAGACCTTTGCTTGGAGTCTTAACTGTCCAAGCAACTGCTTGGAGTACGTAAGACTCGGCTATCGATTTTTTACAAGATATTCTTCCCACGTACAGCGCAGCCGGCAATGCCCAAGTGATTTGGGAGCAGGCTGCCAAAACTGTGACGATCTCATGCAACTGTTCACTTAAGAGCTTCTGCTCTCGAGAGATGGGTTTCGAGTGGCTAATTTGACTCCAAGCAGTTGTATGGCCAGTTAAGACTCCAACCAAAGGTCTCTGATCAGTCCCTTTGCCGGGAGGAAACGTACATAAGGCTAGCAATTTGGCGTTTTGGGACGCAATTCAAGTCCTTTTGGGCTTACGGACACACCTGAAACGATGTGCTATGCCCTTGCTGAAGTTTATTCGTCCCAAACGATTTCTCATTAATTGGTTAATAGAGTGGATGAGCAAGTAAACCGGCTTTTCAAACTCTCTCGTTTCCCTATCAGAAAAATTATGGAGCTATCGAAGACGCATTCATGTAAGCTTGGAAAACAACTTTGGAACTTGGAGGATAACACAGACAAACGCACCCCGCTGGTTGAACGGACGTTGTTGTTATTACCGCGCGTATCCTCGGGAGATGTCTTTGAATTGGCAGGAATCCATCTTGAAGACCTTCGAGATCAGCATTTGTAAACTTATTGCCAAAACTTAGGTCTCTTGATTTGATTGACTCCTTTTGTCTACGATTTTTTCTTATCTTAAAGTAACAAAGAATAATAGTTAATTATTCATTTAATATTTTAATTAATTTTTGATTAATAATTACAGAGCCGAATTTAAAAATATGAAATATAATTGAATGAATTAAATAAATTTTAATGTTTTTTCTTTGAATTCCGTTTCTGAAATTTACTTGACTGTCACAGCAGCACGTCTGTTTGGGAGAAAGACGCGACGCTACACATACTTTGTAACATACATTCATACATACATACATTCATACATGCATACATACATACATACATACATACATACATACATACATACATACATACATAC
>QQSS02241264.1:0-21194 GCA_003687565.2 Craspedacusta sowerbii | reverse complement strand
ATATATATATATATATATATATATATATATATATATATATATAGATAGATAGATAGATAGATAGATAGATAGAGAGAGAGAGAGAGAGAGAGAGAGAGAGAGAGAGAGAAGCCAATTTTGGCAATTGAAGACGAAAAAGCGGTCCGCAAAAATAAATAGCACTCAAACTTCATGTATACTACACTACTATCAGTATTAAGTGATGCCAGCGTGCCCAATGGTAGCAGATCTTCCTTTAGTGAGCACAGAAAGCAACATCCCTTACCTCTTTAACTGCAGCGTCAAAACATTAGGTTCTTGGTGGATCGTCCCTTTCTTTACAGCTACTGTTTTCGCCCTACATCTGAAATGAAAAGAATCACAAGATGAACGTTTTAGCCACTCTCAATTACGCAGCACGATAAGGACAACCAAAGCGGTAAGAGATCAGGATAAGTACGATTAATCAGGACTAGCGATTAATTATATCGAGGGGAAAAAAAGCAGGCTGACATTGATGAAAAAAAAAAACACTTTTATTACATCTGACACTTGGTGACCGCTAGTTTTACATTGAGATCCCATTAAGCAGCCGAAATTCTTACTTCTCGCAAAAGTACTTGTTTGCTCCATCCAGTCTATCGGGTTTAACTGACTTGTGAAGGGCAGCTGCAAGTGTCGGACAGTCCTGAAGCAGAATTTACAAGTAGGCAGATATGACATATGTAAACAGAAAGCAAAAAAAGTTAGACAGGAGGCACTTCAGAATTTCTACCGAGCTGCAACTCCGCTGGGAAACAAAAAGGTTTATAATTTAAGGATGTCTTAGATCTACAAACAAAAAAGGTATGCGAGTGGCTATAAAGGTATAAGGTATATGAGGTATAAGGTATAAGTAAGTGAAATATAGCCAAAGGCTATGTAAGCACACATCATAAAGAATTATAATAGCTACTTATAAATACAGTCGACTCAGCATACTTGGACCAAGTCGGATCGCGATTGTTTTGGCCCTTAACCGCGGCGGGTGCGCTAGCCGTACCGCTTAAAACGAAACAAGCTACGCGTTGCATACCGTATCGCACATGCCAATCACGCCATAAAAGAAGCACTTGTCACCTTAAAGGTGTAACGCACACATAGCACCGGCAATCCCACATGCGTCCGTTCGGGGATTCGGGAGTCAAGACAATGCGGAAGTCAATTAGGCTCGCTATTCAAAGATTTTGCGACATTAACAATTTGATTCAAGGACGTTGAAGCAAGAATTTTCTCCAGGTAATACTGACTGACTGACTGACTGACTGACTGCCTGACTAACTGACAGACTGACTGACTGACTGACTGCCTGACTAGGACAAGTCAAAATACATGTCTTGCTGCAAGTGGCGCTTAAAAAAAGGCGTCATCAAGGGCGCCTAAAAAAATCTTTCTTTTTCCGCCTAGTTCATACTATCAAAGACGGAGATAGAAAAATAAACAGATGCTCAGTCAAATTTTTGAAATGATATAAAGAAAACCTAGTCAAAGCCACAGCAAGACTCGGCAGCTCACATAAGCCTTTACCGTAAGGCAAAATGAACACAAAGGAGTAGAGCACATTTAAGAAAACAATGCGAGCTCTGCCTCGTCCACGACAACTAGACAAGAACAAAAAATGAATTACTGAAATCAAGCTAAGCCAAGAATATATACCCTTGAACTTCACACCATGGCACAATAATATTAACTCTTAGCGTCTCTTAAATTTTCTGGAAAAAAGATTTCATATTATTAGAACACAACAGAATCCACTTAACCTTTATATCCAAGTTGATGTCCATCATGGGGTCAAATGTATTCGACTCATAGTGGCAATGCAGGCATTTCACTAAAACCAAATAATATTACCTAGTTCTGATCTAGTGACTGACACATAATATTTTTGCATAATTATTACCTAGCTTTACCACTAACTATAAAAGGCATTGCTTTCTTAGGACCAAGTTTAGACACCATACATTACATCATGAGAGATCTTGTCATTTAAAAACTACCAGATATAACCTTGCGTCATCGCAGCTAGAATAAACACTAGGCATTTTAAGTAACTGGCGCAGCTCAGAGAATCGAACATCCCATGCTACAATATAAATCAGAAATCAGTACACAGCGGAAAAGCTCTGCATATCGTAACACAGAAAAGCAGCATACTTCAAATAGCAAACACAAACCTTGAATATTTTGCGACATACACCAGTTTTGAAGTATTTTAAAAATATGTGAATAGTGCATAGGCTACTTAAAGTGTAAGGGGGTAACAGCAGAGAAACACTTGCTACAGCGCTTAAGAACCACTATGAAAGAAGCACATACAAGCTTAACCATGATGACATGTGTGGTAGTTGTTTGTATATCAAGAAGCACTTACCTTGGCTCCTAAAATGTCCGCCAAAAACAGCATTTGCAAATGTTGTTTCTTTAGAAAGTTTATCCAATCTGCAGAAATTATGAAATTTATGCAAAATTTTACAAATTAATTCTTCTTAGTCAAGTCAAAAAAAAAAAAAAGACAAAATTCTCCTCAAAGGCTGTGTGAAGAAAATAAAGTAAGGCTTAAATGACCTAAGCCAATACAGTTATCAGACTCCTTACTACTGCCCCCGTACATTTCTCAAATAATATGCAACCTATTAAAGCTACAACTTTATTTAAATAAACACAAAGTTCTAATCACATTGCCATCCACTTATCTATCTACTTTACCTAGCAGCAATAAAACCCAGATAACATATACAATCAATGAAGTCCTTGGATTTTAAGTGCGCCAACTTTAAAAGCTTACAAAGTTTTCTAGGGCTTTCCTTGCCAAGAAGAATTCCAGTTTGGCACGCCGCAATTGTCACTTATGGTAGCTTATATACTTTTCCCGTCTGATATTGAACACTAACATTGTTCTATGTCTATGGCTTCCATTCTGATCTGAAGAGATGCACCAGTCACAACCCATCCAAAAACAGTACACAGGCTAACCCAGATTGTTAATTTCATTCATGTACAGTACAAAACAGGCTTACATGATACACATGTCTTCAGCAACAAAACTATTGCTTGGAACAAACTTAAAGGATTCTCAATATCATAAGAAGTCCATACTTATGCCGTCCAGCCAAGCAACTCTTTTGTATAGCCTCAACAACATATCGCAAGAACTCATGAGCATCCTCCTGCCGGCCAAACTTAAAATTCTTTCCAATAACTAGAAAAGCATTAAATTTTTACTTAACATAATGAATGATTGCAAACGCACGCCCTCAGACAAGTTTTGAATTCTTATACTAGAAAAGCATTAGAACAGTAAGTTTAAATCATACAACATCACAATAAAATGCTTTGAAAATTTATAACTTGTATCGGAAATTGATAACTCACAAGAGAAGAAGCATGACATGTACCACAGAAAACTATCTAACATGAGACGGATTGGATTGCAAACAAATTAAAGAACAGGAACTAACATTTAAGATTCTCAATAATTGAAGTTGGTCGAAGAGGACCAGCATTTGCATTTTGCCTCAGGACACGAGAAAAGTGATTTGACAGCTCGCACTGCATGCAAAATCCAGTACTTTGACCTGAAAGATACAGTGTAGCACCCGCATCAGCCAGTACATGATCAGCACCTAATGCAAGTACAAACGTCATACTTCAAGGCCTAGGTGATTCACTACACTATAAATTTTTAAAATCTATTTTCTTTATTGCTGACACCATTACATCTACTATGGTTTAGTGAAATTTTGACCAGGTTACATACACACATGCAAATACAATACTCTGACAATGTCGGTATATATCTCCTAATGGAAATTGCACCCAAGTAGAAAACACTATTATAGAAAGTGTGAGGTAACCACCTTCATGCATCCATGAAAGGATAACTCACTCAAAGCAACATACTTATCAAGTCAATATACTTACATTTACTCTTATGAGCTTCTGAGATCAAATAATTAACCAGGGGAGCTGTATATGTGAGCACTTGCACAACAGAATTCAGAAAACATGTGTTACCCATGTTTACCAAACCAGGGCCAATTCTTCGCATATCCTTCCATTGCAACTCAACCATTGCAGTAGGAAAGATGACTATTGGTGGCTGAGGAATTTCATCAAGACTGTAGGAGACTTTAGGTGTGGATGGAAAGGTTTGAGGGCTGCCTTTGACATTTATGGCTTGCCCAATTTTATACATTGAGTTAAGTGGCTTGTACTTCAGGTAAAGATTATTAGAGTCAGAGTTAACAGCTTCCTTGAATAAAATTCGCTGCAAAAGAACCTTCTTAACTGATGCAGATATCTCCTTATCAATAAGGTCTGCAGCTGACTCAATATCGTCAAACATAGTGATGTTTCCAGATACACTAGGTACTGGAAAGCACTTCAAAAAGCAGCCCTAAACACATAAAAACACAAAAAATTAGTGATAATGAACTGCCTGCAGTTTATCATGATATGGGCCTGAACAATTATCTAAGAAAGACAGGAACTGGATCAAAGCATACAAAATGTTACTTTCTATGATAGAAAACTTAAATAGAAATTCCAACACAAAAAAGGATCCTAAAACACAAGCACAATTGGCTTGACTTTGAAAAGCATTCGAACATAAAGATTGCTTTTCATAGCCTGGTTAGCATAACAAATCTTTGTCATCTATCGTAAGGAAAGTCAGCTGAAATAAAAAACTGATTGATAACTAAACCTTTATTGGAAACTACCTCAGCAGAATGCTAATCTAACAGCAACCTTGCGCACCCTAATTTAACAACTAGCAACACATCAAATCAGAATCAACTACCTAATTACCTACAAATCAGAAACAACTACCTAATTATCAAGATCTAGCCACACAACTGTAGCACCTGTTAAAAGCACGCATGAGGGAAGCAGCAAATTGGTGCTTTGTAATTTGAAATTCTTATATTTCGTAAAAGATTTTTGGAAAGCATCAACTTCCCCCTTACAAATCAGGTGAAAAGTAAAATCTACGGATATTATGCAGTCACTTACGAGCATGAGATCTTATTAGGTGTAGGATGCTTTTCAGGTCTCATTTATGCAGTAAGCACCTAAATATTGCCTATAATCTATCAATCCAGCATTTATAAAAGATGATTGACTTCTGATTGACTATGAATGCTATTTTAATTAGTTTTTGCTTTTTTAACCTAAAAGCAATATGAGCCAAACATCATCATAAGCACATATCATACCAAGTCACAGAAGGATGATCTTTGGACTTAACAGACAGATGGCTAGGAATCCTGACCCCCAATAAAAGATTATGGCATAAAAATTAATTAAACACCAGCAAAGGGCCCGTATTTCAATGAACCTCCGTAACACTTCAGAACCAATTTCGCAGAGCTTACTCAAACTCTTTTCAAGAGATGAATCAGAACAGCACAGAAAAAACTTCTTTTAAATAAGTTTTTTCTGATTTCAAATCAGAAATAAATTATTTCTGATTTGCTTCCCGTTAGACTAAATTCTGCACATGATATCTTTTCTGATCCTTAAGGGGAATTAGTGAAAGAAGTAAATAGTCAGCGGTTGTATCGGATTTCACAAGATTACAACTCGTGCAGCTTTCCTAGCACACATGCTCAATTCAGTAAACCCCAGGCACCAAATCTATGTGGATAATTACATAACGGAATTGCTGATGTTCGCGTGAAGGCTCACACAGCCGCGCGAAAATTTTCGCCTCAAGCGTGTGGTTCGCAAAGAGCGCGGACGAAACGGCAAAAATATCGTGTCTCATTAATGTCAATCACATGCTTGTGAACGGCTAACTAAAGCATAGAGGTCAAACTTCTTTTGTCTTCCTTTTGCTCTAGAAAAAAACAGAGATTTTTGACTCAAAAACTTTAAAATACGCATGGGGTTTGGTTAAATACTTTCCTCGATAAAAGGAGCGATATTAACTTACTACTTTTTCAATGATAGTAGTGTCATGCACAGTTCATACTTAAGAGAAGCTTTACCCATGACGCAATGTATACTCCAGTGGTATGCACTGAATGTCCGCGAACGTCGTCACTCCCTTTTGCGTGCTGGATCATAATGTTGGATTTAGTTTATCTTGTACGCTAGAGGCTATGGCAACATGATGGTGTCATAGAGGGAAAAAATCACAAGTCAGGAGATCGAAAATTTGAGAAATTATTGAACTGCTGAATTCGGGAATGCCAGAATCATTAAGGAGCCGAGCATTGCGGCCGAAAATCCCTACATCAATTTCGGGAAGGAGCTCGAGGAAGTCCAAGGAATGATTGAAGTACCCTTGCGACATTCATGACTCCGTTAAACTTATAAATATACATATAAATATAAATGAATATAAAATAACTATAAGTATAAATAAATTAATAAATACGTTAAGTATGTCGTGTTGTCTTCAGTTAATGAGGTACTAAACCAGCTACAAATGCGAAGATACTTCCTTTTCTCTCAATGGGCTAATGCATGTTTATCAGCAACACGCATGCTCAATAAATGTTGAATAGTGAGCTGTGGCGAATACAGTTGTCAGCTATTGCTGCCTTCCCGCCGCTGATCCATTCGCTCGCCCCCGACCCACCCGTCTGGTCAATAGCCACGCGGTCGTTAGGCTGTTTTTTTACCCCTCCCCGTAATAAGATAAGCCGCTACGCGTAAGAAGTATGCAATAGGCATTACGCATAAATATACGAATTAGTGTTGGTCAATGCCATTTAACAAATTTGAGCTCGACTAGTTCTAGTAAAGTATGGTATATGTTCTAATCGGACGCGGCGAGACGCAGCGCAAATTTCGCTGCATGATTCTTGCCACACGCAGGTATTGCCTTCTTTATAGCAGGGTTTCTCGACCATAAGGCTGCGGCCCTGCAAGCCAGACGTGCTGGACCGCAATAAATTTTTAGCACTGCGCCTTTGGGCCGCGAGGGCCGCGACCCACTAAGATTCTTTTATTAATATGATTCTTTTTTTTTTTTTTGTAATTTCATCGTTGCATTTCTGAATCATCAAGCAGTTCAGTCCTTAATTCACCACTTCGACTTACGTTGACGCGTCTTTTTCCATTCATTTGTGTTTGATAGTTACTGTGAAAACTATTAACTTCATCAAAAAAAAAAGCGCTGTAAATTCCCTATGTTATGGCTTTCTAAGGCTTTCAAGCGTAACATGCACAACTTTATCACAGCATCTTCTTTTCTGAGTGAAGAAGAATCTCTTCTAGCGCAACACTTCACCAAAACGAACTTTATAGCTGAACTAGCCTACTCTTGTGATATTTGTAGTCTACTGAACCAGCTAAATATTGTGCTTCAGGGGAGAAACAGTAACATTTTTTGTGGCTGACAAGTTCAAGCTTTCAAAAAACCTTTCATTGTGGATTAAAAAACTCAGGAAAAGAGAATTGATGTATTCCTGCTACTTTATCTAGGTTTCAGTTAGTCATTTGCTTTCTCATTACCTCTCAAAACTTTCAGAGACTTTTGAGGAGTATCTCACTAACGATCTCAGAGAAGGAAACACGTGGATAGTGATTCCATTTTCAGTTGATCTCTCTAAAATGTGTTGCTCTTTTGTCAGACCAAAAATCCCAGCGTCTAGATCTCTCAAATGACAGCACTTTGAAGATACAGTGGGACAAACTAGAGCTCGCCTCTTTAAGCATTTACGTCTCAAAGGAGCATTCATTCTTGCTCATATTTTGGTTCACAACTACATACCTGTTTGAATCAGCTTTCTCAATCGTAGCTTCAACCAAGACAAAATCTAAAAATAGGCTTGGAACAACAAGGCCACTCTGAGACAGAGACTTTCATCCATTCTACCACAGTTGGATTAGATCATGTCTAGAAGGCAGTTACAAGAGTCTCACTAGTAAAAATGGACTGCTTATCTTTTTTTATTCTAAGAAGTTTTTAAAGAAGGGTTTTGATGCGAAATTTATAAAAGAACAGCGGAGTAATTGAAATTTTTGTTGAGGTAGGATATGTTTGCGTTAACAAAACGGTCCTTCTTTTTGCAGTGCTGTTACTTCAATGTGTCAATCATTTTAAATTCACTACCTATGTCTAAAGATCTCTTTAACTATCCTCCTTACTAAGTGATTTTTACATGCATCACAGGCAGTATACCCTCCTAAAAGCGAGTTTTTGCAGTAAAAACAGATTTCATGAAGAACTTGACGTGTAACTTACCACATAATAAATTAGAAGAATGCTAGTAAACGCGATTGGGCCGCGGGTTGCTGTACACTAGAAAAGTTAGGTTGCAGGGAGAAAAATGTTGAGAAACCCTGCTTAATAAGAAAGTCTCAGTTCTAATTTGACCACAATGGTCGCGTGCGGAATGACTCCTCTTTAACCACACATGAATTCGATTTTCATTTGATGATTAGTCAGGCAGTCGAAGTCAGTAACCAGACACGGTGGATGGAAGTAGTGGTCCCCAAGGGAACGTTCTTCACTCTGCGCTTTGGTACTTTATCGGCAAGGGGTTTACCAACGGACGAAAAGCAATCATCGAATACGGTTGCGATATTCCCAGGCCAGGCAAGGTTGCCCATACATCCGTAACAGTCAGTTGTGAATGTTCGAAGAAATTCAGTCCTTTTTATGCTCCCATGGAGTAGCATCTATGCCGTCCAAGGTTTTAAACTTTACTTATGGCTTTTAGAAAGTAGTCTCTGTAGAATGAAACCTTGCTAGATGCTACCAATAAAATGTTATGGATTAATGTTTGAGATTTGCTCTCACATGCTCCAAAACTAACGGTTGTTAGCCCTAAGATACAAAAACATAACGAGAGTCTTTCAAATTCACAAAACGTTTATGCGCAAGCAAATCAATATTGCAACCACCAATAAGAACAAAAAAAGTGTCTTCTATGCCAGGCTTTGTGAAATATTAAGAAGTCACTGACCTAATAAAATCGCGGGATAGAGATAGGAACGCCTTTATGCGCAACCAAAAACTATTTTTTATTTCTTGTTCTTGTCATTTCGCATTTGATAGTTTGGAAAAGACTACAGTGAATGCAAAGGCTTTTCCCTATCGCACTGGTGTGTGGGTGTGTTTGCGTAAAGCAGTAATAACCCATTTCTACAAATATAGTGTCACATGAGGGAGGCATTTATTTTTTGGATATTTTCATTGCCATGAATTTGCGTTTTATCAAGCTAAGTTATCAATGAATTCTTGTTAGTTTTCTTGATAAAGAAGCAATGTTTATACGAAACACCCAGAAAAACGAGCGCAAATTAAATTTTCTTGCCAGGACTTTGCATGGATCTAAATATTCTGATGACGTTTTGTTGAACCGGACTTTCTCACAGGAAATCAATTGTCCAGGAATTTTGTCAATAAGTGTTCGAATATTTGTGCTTGGTAAACTTTCACAAGCTCGAATTAAGCTATTCTAATATGGCAAACATGGCAAGCTTAATGCTAATCATTAATGATTACATTATTAATCAAATTAAATTTTAGTTAACTTACAAACACTTTGCACATTGCCAAGGTGCAAGGGGCCGAGAACGTTATGTTCACTTAGAGTGGAAATTATGGCGACATGCGTAGCAGAATATGTGTCGTAGGTGTAAGGGAATGCAACGCTAGGTTAGGTTAGGTTATGTCAGTTAACTTTAGAGTTAGCTGTAGGACTACTTCGAAGGATGTGCAAGGCTTCGCAACGGTTTTGTTTACTCGCCAAGGTTAGTTACTAAGCAAGGTCATGCCTTTGATGATTTCTCTAATGATGTTTTGAGCGAAGTGAAGTTGCTGGATTATTTGATTTTGCCTAAGGATAGAGTCTATGTTGAGAGCCAATCGTATAATAAAGGGTCCAAAATCCTTCGCATTAAATATACGCTCGACTTCAAGCCTATTACCTGGTGTGAAGATCGTGGGAATGTGTGTTTTCCTCAAAGATATGAAATTGGCCTGACGATCATTCACTGTCCCTTGAACGGTATGCAAGCAGTGTTTCTGCCGGCATCAGTGAACAGTGTGATGACGAATTCAATATCGTCGGGGCATGGACCAGTCGCATGGGCTTCCTTTGTGATCCTTCCCTTGCTTCACTGATTTTGTTAGCTCCTTGATAGGCATACGTGGACATCCCAGACTTGGGTAAATTTGCAGTCACTAGGGATTGATGGCATCCACAGAAGTTCTGTCTTTATAAGCAATCAAGTAGGTCAGCTCACCGCGTCTTGCCAAAGCTCACCTTGCATCGTGAGTGCGGTGCGTGAGTGCGTTGCATGAACGATATGAGTGCAGTGCGTCATGCCGCCCTGACGCGTAGACTTGCGACATCTTGATGCGCGACAGTGCGCACTGTCGGCTTCAATCCGAAACAGCAACTGTCAAGTCAGATTTGTACCTGTTTCATGTAAAGAGTTGGTTAAACTGATCAAACTTTAGGAAGTATTTACCGTAATCAAGAAGCCGGTACTCCTCCCAGAAGCATGTAAATATTGAATTAAGTACTTCTAAATGTTCACTGGAGTTCACTTAACTGTTGGATAGTGTTCTCGATTGAACTTTATTGGTTGTGGCTTTAGTGGCTGGGTGGAAGCTGTATTGATGGTTGAACGCGCAAGACGTAAACTCAGATTCTCTAGTTGAAGCACATTGAAATATTCTAAAGGCTGTTTAAGATATAGGAGCACTGATTCTGTTATGTAACAACTTCCACGTTGGGACAGTCCACGCTATATGCATGATAATAGAATAGGTAATGCAATGTGAATGCATTTATTTACTTGTTGCAGGAATGTGAGATCAAACTTGCTGTGCCTGAATTTTGGATGCTAAGAGATCTCCTTGCTAATGGGTTCCACTGCATGACATGTAGGTACGTGGTCTCGTATGTTAGGTACCTAAGGAAAAGGCATGGTACCTGAACATGACAGTTGAATGTCTTGCAGCAGTATGTTTTTAGCTTGCGCAAAATGATGGTTTGTCTTTAATTATGCAATTTCTTTATGGTTTTAGCTCACAAAGATGCAAACAGAAGCTAGCGTTCTTGTAAAGGACTTAAATGAAAATTTTATATGCATCATTTGCAATGGCTACCTAATCCGGCCTGTTGCAATTACAGAGTGTCTCCACTACTTTTGTCGCTCATGTATTGTAAAGTATCTAGATGCTGCCACAAATTATAAGTGCCCAGTCTGTGATACTCTGATCCATGAAACAAATCCGTGGGAAATGCTAAGAGAAGATAAAACACTTGAGTACATTATTTTAAAGTTGGTTCCTGGTCTTGCTGTGGGAGAGAAGCAAAGGCGACAAAAGTTTTATGAAGAGCAAGGTTTGCCAGATCCTTTTGACGTAGATGGTGATTCAAACCTTAGTTTGTGTGGGGACGAGCCTGAACAGACAAAGCATGACGAGGCTACCAAAAACAATCAAGAAGATAAGCTTGAGCTGGCCATTAGTAGCTTCAGAAATTCCCAGATTGGATTTCATTTGCGTTTTGTAGATCCAGTGTCTCTGGATAAGGAGAACAGATTTGGTCAATTGGACAAGCCTTATATTCGCAGTTCGGCTCATATAACTATTGCTCACCTGAAGAAGTTTTTGCAGTTGCAGTTAAAGTATCCAGACACATGTGATGTTGACATTTTGTGCAATGGTGAATTGATGGGAAGGCACCACACTCTTGAATTCATTTATATGACCAGGTGGAGATATAAGGAGGGTATTCTTACTTTGGACTACCGCCCCAAAGTAGAGCTATCATGCTAGAATATGTTGTGATATGTTGTAGAGTTGTGGAAGTATGTGGATATTTTAGTAATGATGATTCTGTGACTTTCTAGTGTAACAGAAGCTGCTTGTGTGTAGTTGGTCAGTTAGGCCAGTATAAATAGTTTGCTGGTTCAAGTGCCTTTTCTGTTATTTCATGGTTAATTGGTGTTTAGTCTTCCTTTTTGGATCAGAGACATAAACTTAGTGTTGCTGCTTGTGATGGCTGTAGACGTCAATTTGCTATAAGTTTTACTGCTCTATGCAAGACATTTGTAAGGAAGGTGTGAACAAGGTTTAAAACACTTAACACAAGTATTGCCCAAAAACGAGCGAAAAATGTACAGAGGTACTTATTCAAGATTAAGAGCACAATAGAAAAGGGCACATAGAAGACAGAAGGAAATTTAATGTCAATAGATAAAGAAAAGTTGCATCGTTGAGCTGGGTATCGGGTTAAGGTTTCAGATGAAAGTAGTAATGTAAGGTGCTACTCCTAATGTTCTGAAAGGATTTGTTAATTACGCATAATATGAGAGTTGAACATTGAAAAGAGCTGAAAGTTATTGCAGAGGTATGTCCTCAAAATTGTCGCAAATATGCTTCTTCGATAAAGTGTTCAGGAATTGGATTTATTTTATTAAATATCAAATGCAGCTTCTGAACTAGGTCTTAATTCCAGTGAGAACGGTATTATAAAGGGTCATCAATGTTGTGTTTACATAAGGTCAGTTCTTTGTACCATGTTGAAAATCTATCATCTACCCCTCCTCCACGTCAGTGGTTACCATCGATAATTTGTTTATGACATCTTAAATGTTGCAATTTGCTTCCAAGCCCATCTTACATATGTATTTAAGGTTATTTGTTTACTCAAAGGACATGTGTTGCAAATGTGCAAGAACTGAGTTTACCTAGTCTGATCTATTTTTTCTGGCCATGCATCTGGGATTTCCATGCTCGTGTACGTTTGGAAGGGCTAATGCTTGCCAGTATTCTCAAGACCCTTGTCATTAAGATGCTGTAGTGGCATGGTTTTCATTTGAGTTTTAAAGTTTATGTTTACGAGTTGCCAGTTACCATCTTGCTTCCAGATGCTGTTATAAATAATGTTGCCATCATGGGATATTCCTTGTTACAATGTTTTGCTTGACTCGGTCTTTGGATTTACACGCTAAACCCTTAAGGCTTAAACTGGATTTTAAAAGAGGTTTAACATAGGTCGTAAGAGAGGGCAGCCAAGTAGTGGCTATTTTCGTAAGGAATTCCTTCGTATGGTTGTCTTTCATGTGAGCGCATTAATGGTCCTTATCTTGTGTTATGTGTTTTTGTGTTCCTAGATTTTCTCCACTCCATTTACTAGAAGCCTGGCGTTATGATTTAAATATTAAGGAATTATTCTGCCTAGAGTGAAGTCATGACTTGCTTTTCTGCAGTGAAGATTCCTGTATCGCCACTTAAGCAGGCTTATGATGCAGAAAAGAGCTTGTTCAGCATCCTCTCAGGCAGATTTGGGATCCAATGAATTGGTTAATATTCCTGCTAAGATAGTGTGTAAAGAAGACCTGTCTTTGGGATGCATTGTTGAGACTGAGCATAGTGCATTTGAGCTCAACAAACATGGGAACAGTTCTGACAGTGTCATCTCTTGGCGAAAATTGTGTCATGCTGACTATCAGAAATGTAGTGTTGATTTGTCCAAATATCTACTTGGTAAAATTCTAGTCCGTGTATTTAATGGGGAAACTTTGACTGGTCGTATTGTGGAAACTGAAGCTTACCTAGGCGAGGTTGATAAAGCCTGTCATTCTTTTGGTGGCAAGAGAACTGTGCGTACTGAGGCCATGTATATGCGTGAAGGGACGTCATACGTTTACTCCATATATGGTATGTATTGTTGCCTGAATATTTCCAGTTCCACCATGGGAGGCTGTTCCCTGATCAGAGCTTTAGAGCCAGTTTCAGGTGAGCCCAAATTGCATGTTGTATTTGCAGTTTATGTAGTTGGTAACATATATTTGGAACTGACATCCTCCAAATTTCACAGTTTCATAGAGAACTAACTTCTTTGGTGTTAGATCTGATGAGATGTGCCTGTAATTTTGGCATTCAGCATGTTCGATGGAAATGTAAAATTGTAACCATGTGTTCCCTACTAAGCTGTCGTTATGTGTATGTGTGTGTGTGTGTGTGTTAGTGTGGGGCATTCATGTCATAATTTTTGGTGGCTGCGTTCTCTAATTTTGTTTGCTTGGTCTTTAGGTCTCCATGTCATGGCGAAGAATCGTTCTTTAATGCAGAAATCTAGTTCAAAGCTCAAAGTGCATCAGTTGTGCAATGGGCCTTCTAAATTGTGTATTGCTTTGCAGATCACGAAAGATGGGCTCAATATGGTAAACATGGCTTTGTCAAATGAATTTTATGTTGCTGATGATGGTTTCGTTTGTGGTGATGTCGTTCACTGCAAGAGAATTGGCATTGAAGGATATGGACTTGAATGGGCATCAAAGCCGCTAAGGTATTATCTGAAGGGCAATCTGTCTGTTAGCAAGAAGAATAAGGTGGCAGAGGCAGCATGTGAGATACCTAGCTGTGATAACTTTTCTTCTTTGAAACACTGATATCACCATAAATGCGTTTCGTTTTGTCTGGATTTCTTTTTATAGTTTCATGCAAACATCGATTTTATTTTTCGGTAGCTTCTTGTCTACTTTTAATCCTATAGTTAATTTACAGTTAGGTAGTGATCATGTTATCAATTTTTGATGGTGCTTATATATAAAACTTAAAGAAGGCAGTTGTCGAGGGTTATGTGGCAAATTTATTAATGAATCTCTGGTAGTATTTAGGTGTTCAAGTTTGCTTTCAGAATTTTTAAATGCATGGTCATTTAGTTAGCTGGTGTTTTCATTGCCTATTTTCTGTTTGTTCGACTTGGCAAGGTTCCCAAATGCCTTATCATTTGTTTGGGCAGTCTGCTACAACAGATTTCTAAGCATGCTTAACCAAGGAAATTTATGTTCATTATTAGCCAACGTCCCTCGTAACTCCTCCTTGCAACAGCAGGTTTATCCAGAAAACTGGGATTAAGGAGCTTTATAGTTACGTGCAAAGCTTTGCTATGTTCCCCAGCCCACTATGTTTACATTCCAATGTTTATATATTTTTATGCTTGCCCAGAGGTCCCTTGACATCATATAAGATTTCCACTGTTGTGATTTTTTGGTAATATAGAGCAAGAATTTCTTATTAGATGTTTAGTGCACAATATCTAAGAGGTGATTCATTACCTATTGGAGGATGTTCTATTGTAATCTGGGCTGGTTATTAAGAACTCTGTACTAGTTTTACGTTTTTACGAGCACCTGCCATCAATTTCAGCAAGTTTAAGGCATTTACCGTGTTTTCCGCGCTATAAAGGCGCACTGGATAATAAGACACGCACTGAAGTACGGAGTGTATTTTTTTACTTAATACCTGAGATTCGCCGTATCATAAGGCGCATGCTAAAACGTGTGTTCTAAGAGAATCAAAACAGAGTTAAGTTTTTCTTTGTATCCGTAGTCAGTTTTTGCGCCACGGTAGTCTTCGTAGATGGAAAAACGACGCCTCTCTGTATTATGTAAAACTCCTTATCAGCCAGCGTATTATCTTCATATTTTCACGAAGATAAGGTAATAAAATTTTTTCTTACTGATTTCGTACCTCATTGCTCACAGGATTGTAAGGCGCACGGTCAATTTTTGAGAAATTAAAAACTTTTAGGTTTCCCCTATGGTGCGAAAAAGCCGGCAATTTAATGTGATTGACCTCTCCATAGCATTTTTACATTTCCCATTTCCTAGAAGTCTGCTCTGATGTGTTCCTGAAGACTATGCCGGCCTAGTTTTTACGCAATAGTGACTTGCCTGAAAAATCCATAAGATATCAGTTTAACTATATTAGTTTTTACATGTGTGCTGTACATTTTTCTCTGCCACGTAGGACTTAAAGTTTGTTTTTTGAGCTGATCTGCATATGCAACATATGTGGGTAGCGTAACTCTTGCCATGTTTAGGTTTAGTGATGTGTGGGGATGTCCCTGCATTTTAAAAAAAAATAATTGGTTTAAAACTTGCTCTAAAAGTCCAATGTTTGTTTAAATTTGTGTGATTCCGTGCCTCAGTCTTTGTGTTTTGACTAGCAAGCAAATGTAAAATAATTGTGCTTTGGCTATTTTGTTCGTTAATGCATACTCCTACATTGACATTGTTATGGTAAGGCTAGTGTGCTTTTCTGAGAAATTGTGATTACATAAATCCTGACGCATATGGTTGTTTCAATCTGTGATATATCGCTTAACAGATGCTCTAGCGTGTTCGAGTCTTTCGCCCGCCATGGCATTGTTGGAAAATTCCGGATTTTCCTTCTACAACAATGTTCTGGGAAGGCCCAAGTATCTTCTGGCTCCCATGGTGGAGCAGTCGGAGCTGGCGTTTCGCCTTCTGTGCAGAGATTATGGGGCCCAGTTGTTTTACACGCCCATGTGGCATGCCGGCGTTTTTATTGCCGATGCAGAATATAGAAAAGCAGCTCTCCAGTCTTGTCCAGTGGATCGCCCGCTGATTGTCCAGGTCTGTATGGTTTTTACATCAAAAGCCTCCTTGTTTTTTTATGTGAGTCATTGTAACCCTTTTCCTTCGTATGCTGACCTTATAAGCTGTGCTGATTAATGGTAGACTGTGAAAGGTTCTACTTTCCTAATGAGCTGTGCTCACTCTAATGTTAGATTGTGAACGTTTCCAGTGTCCCATGCCTGGCATGTTGGGTTTGTGTTGAAGGTATCAGTCGTAGCAGTGCTGAGCATCGTAAGAATGCCTTTACATCAGTGTCTTCTACTATGCTAAATGTCTTGCAAATGATGAAGGTATTCCCGAGGCTGGTTTCTATTCAGTGTGCATTAAGTAATTTCTTGTCGATAACTGGCCTCTGATGCCTCTGATCACCTATGTTCATTAATGAGAGTTGCTCTGGATGTTAGCCGTACTTTGTGGTACCGCTTGCTGATGCTCAGAATGTGGAAGCATGGTTTGGCCAGAAGTCTCTGGTAGAACCGAACATTGGATCTGAATCATTAAGCTAGAAGATTGCTCCCAATGTAAGACAGCTTGAATTAACCTACAACCCGGCATGTGTTTTAGGGAGTATGTCAGGCGTTTGCCGTACCTCAAAGTTGCTTGCATTTTACTTAGAATTCCACAAGAAGAACCAGTTTTGAACCTTTAGTGGTAGTTCTGGTTGCGTAAGACTGCATCGAGGAAGAAAGGTTTTCCGACGAAATTGCATTTTTAATAGTTTATGTCTGTCATATGATGCAATTGGCCTTTTTCCCGTAAACCCATTTGGGAGCACGGGTTCAAGAGCTATGTTTGGTCTGCACGCGTTGAGGTACTGACAGATTTCGTGGTTTGCAGCTTTGTTGTTCTTTCGCCCACGACTGTTCTGCTTTCGCTGTTTTGTGTAACCTGACCTTTAGTTCTGTGCCAACGACCCGGAGAAGTTCGCCCGTGCGTGCGAGCTCGCTGAGCCGCACTGTGATGCTATGGACTTGAACCTTGGCTGTCCACAAGTCATTGCCAAGCGAGGTATGTGTTCCTTCGAAGTAAGGGAATACGAAATTTTCCTTACTGCCTTCTGTATCAAGTAGTCTGGTTTTTATGATCCTTTTTTTATTATGCAAATTGGAATTTCGTAGTCTCTCTCTTTGGAAAACAATTAGGTGTTACTGTAAGACGCAATCTGAGATAGGTAGGCATAATTAGCGTGAATGTTGCCAGGAGAGAGAGTAAGACTTGCTGGAGTGTATTCCAGTGTTGCGACCGTATGCACAAGGTCTCAGCTCGCTTTTCTTGAATGCCGTCCGGAAAATAAAGCAGGGCCTTTGCGGGGAAATCTTTCGTGTCTGGTTTTCTCGACTCACTTGAAGGGTGTTGTCTCAATAGGAGCCAAGTGCAATGCCTCGTTAGTTAATGAGCTATGCTGACCTGCAATGCCCGTTTTCAAGCTGAATTGTGCTGCTTACGTTTTATTATGATTGTATTTAATTCCTCGTTTTATGGATTCTGATGGGTCGTCTTTGGACTTGTGTAATGGAGATAAGTGTTAATTGAAATTGATCGTTTGATTGATTAATGGTGGTGAATATTGATTACAGCTATTTCATTGTAGGGCATTATGGGTCATTTCTCATGGAGGAAATCGAGCTAGTAGAGAAAATAAGTAAGGCTTTGTTTCTTTTCGGTTGTTATAGAAATCATTGGATATGAGCATTTCGAGTTAGATGTTACTGGTTGGTTAGCATTATTTCGTTGTTACGCCATCTTGTAAACATACGCCATGAAATAAAATCCCTTTGACTTGCTCTTGTTTCCCAACTAGCGTTTGATTGTTGCATGGCGTTATAGTGTACGCGCAGTGTTGTGCGTGCATTGTAATCGAGTAACGCTCCGAAGTCTAGTTAGCATAGTCTGTAGCCTTCGTTCCTTCAGTTTCGGTCCTTGGATGCAGAACATCTGAGCTGTAAGCTTAAGTGCGAGAGTACTTGTCTTCACAAGAGCAAGTGTTTGCAAGACGTCCTGAGAGTTATGTTTTGTTCCCGAATCGAACTGGAGATTTTCATCGCTAAAAAAAAAAACTTACACCTTACCAAATCTCGCACAAACGTCTGTACTGTCGGGAAAGGGACCTATAGCAACAAGAAGAACAACAGCAAATATATTTTTCTCCGAAAATGCAACCAGCAAAAAGCACCTCCAGAGTGGAGATAAAACACAAAGTAATGATTAAGACAAGAATGCATTTGTCAGAGAAGGGAGACATCCTCGCTAGCCTGTGGCTAATAGGATTAAGTGAAGCTTCTCCGTAAACGTTTATTCCTTCGTTTTACGGACCAGCGACTCTGCTTGTTCGGACATTGTCGTTCGATACGTTTCGACAAGACCGCTTAGAAATTCGGAGCTGTTAAGCCATGCGAGCTGTTGTGAAGTTAATACGTGAATTTTAGATCTGTTTAAAGCATGCATTCTTCTGGGTTACCCGATGTACATAATAATTGGAAAAAAAGGGTGTAATAATGTAGTTGTTGCATGTAGCTATGCTCATCACGGTTCCAGTAGGTAGGTATTATTGTGTTCTAGCACTTCCATATCATTGACCGTAGTCGCTTTGTCTTCTAGTATCCACTGCGGTCTCACGCGTGAAGAAGCCCATTACTTGTAAAATTCGCATATTTCCGGAGGTTGAAAAGACCATAGAGTATGCTAAGCGTTTAGAAAGAGCTGGGGCAAAGGTGTGAGTTTATTTATAGTGATTTTTCAGCGCTGTCCATGTTTTCTTTGATTTCATGAATTACGCATGTAAATTTGCTATATTTGCTATATTTCGTTTGGGTACAAAGGTTTGATGAGCTGTGCCTAGGCTCATGTTTATTGAGATGCTAGCGAGCTGGCTTTATAAAAGAAGTTATTGATGCATGATACATGTGCGCTTGTAAACTTGCTCAAAGTCGTTTGTGAGCAAACGTTTGTACGAGCTGTGCCTAGGCACATGTTTATGGAGATGTTATCGAGCTGGCTTTATTAAAGAAGTTAATAATGCATGATCCATGTGTTGCTTGTAAACTTGCTCTATGTTATTTGTGTGCAAACATTTCTACGACCTGTGTCTAGGCACATGTTTATGGAGATGTTAGCGAGCTGGTTTTATTCAGGAAGTTAATTCTTTGCGTTCTCTTCGTCGTCCTAACAACCTGGAGATCAATTTGACTAATTGCCTTTCAGATGATCACTGTTCATGGCAGGTTGCGAGATCAGCGTGGTCCTCTCACCGGCTTGGCGAACTGGGATCACGTAAAGGCGGTGAAGGCAAACCTGTCTATACCCGTCTTCTCAAATGGAAACATTCAGTACTTGAAAGATGTGCATGAGTGCCTGGAGTATACTAAAGTTGACGGGGTAATGTCAGCTGGTATGTGTAAAGCACACTCTTGACATGTGTTTATGGGTACTTTTCTATACGAAAGACTTAAATATACTTAGGTCCTGCAATATCAACACGCCTCTACGTCGATATGAAATCAAGAAGCTAATCCTACTTTCGCAGTGGTTATTAGGCCGCTTGGAAGCATTTTTTGGTCCTAAATGATTGTCATCTTCTGTCGCTGGATTATTGTTAATTGACTGAATTTGCAAGAGGCGCTGGTTTTTGATGGCCAAGATATTTTTTAAATTTCACATCTCTGGTAAATTGAGAACGTCTCTGTGAAGAGCGACGAGCGCGTAGGATAGGCTTTCAAATTACTAATATGCGATGCGTTTGGGAGAGGAAAAGCCGAGCATTTTATGTGTGTGGTATTGAAAAACCTTCGCCAGCATGGCCATGTTTGAGTATGCTATCTGGGAGATCATCGCATCTATTTTCTTTTATCATTCTTTTCCGTGATCGCCTTGGGTCACGGCGTAAGCCAAAATGTCGCATAAATCCACATAATTGCTCATTTTATTTAAGATGTGGAAGACATTCTGCCGTACTTTCTTTTGCTCGTCTGGTGACTTTGCTGTGCCGGCGACTAGAAGACCATTTTTATTTTTTGCGTACGTCGCACACCCTACTGAAATTGATCTTACTCGTGTGGCATCGGCGAGAGTGATATCCTATTGTGTTTAGTTTTGAATCCTGCGTTAGTTCAGCAGCTTCTTTGATAGCATGTTATACGTCCTAGAGGGTGCCCTGTATAACCCTGCCATTTTCACTGGGAGGCAGCCACCGGTGTGGGAAGTAGCAGAGAAGTACCTGCACTATGCTGCTACGTACAAGCCGCCTGTCAGTTATGTACGAGGGCACCTATTCCGCATGTGGCACCATTGGTAAGTAACTCATCTGTACTGTTCAGCAGTGATACCCTTGTAATTTCTATGTCCAAGTTGGCTGGTGTTCTGGGTAATATCCAGGCGCCGTATTCACATTCGCAGTCTAGACAGTTTCGCTAGGAACAAGACCATTGGTGATGGTACGTTGTTAATGTGTGCAGAGTTGTGCTTAAGGCAACTGCAAGTGCTCTAATTTCCTAGCCACACTGGGATTTCGGGCGGCTGGAGTTCCGGCTGTGTTTTTGTTTTTCTTTTAGGCTGTACCACGTTTATGGTCTGTCGCTACATTGCTTTACATATAATGTTGATTTAATATAGTGCATGGCTTATCACGTTGGCTGGCGTGGGGGACACTAGCTACTGGTTCCATGAAGGCTAATATGCGTATATATATATATATATATATATATATATATATATATATATATATATATATATATATATGTGTGTGTGTTTTTGTGTGTGTGTGTGTGTGTGTGTGTGTGTGTGTGTGTGTGTGTGTGTGTGTGTGTGTGTGT
>QQSS02241153.1:0-21194 GCA_003687565.2 Craspedacusta sowerbii | reverse complement strand
GTAGACTAGTAACATCTAGGTGGGGTACGGGGTGGGGTGGCGTTCTTATACTTGCTGGTAACGTACAAAATTAACACCGTTCGCCAGCTATTATTTTTCCCTTTCCTATCCTATGGGCTCGATCAATGAAGTCCTCAGGAATTGAAACTCCGCACTCAGATATAACCTTTTTAACAGCTTGCCGCACGTCTTCAGCAGTTTCGGAACTCTTATTCTGAGGGGTGCTGATTCCCTCAATTCAAAGGCATAGCCGCCGCAAATAATGCTCGCTCTCTTCGGCTTGATTAGTTAAAAAGGTGAGCTGGCTTTCCAGGGCATCGACTTTTGATTCGAGCTGTAAAATTCTCTCATTTAGCTTGCTGATAATGTCCTCCAATTGGACTATGTCTTCTTTCGAAGCAAGACTATTCTGCAGTTCGACCGTGCGCGTGTCAAAATATGCAATCGATAAAACAGATTCATTGAAATCTGGACGTACCGTGTCCGATTGAGCGCTCACCTTTTTTCCGTTTTTGGCCATAGTTCAGCTAGAAATGTTTACTTCTTTAATCAATATAACACTTGAGAACTTGGCCCGTCTTAAGCCGTCCAAACTAACTCTAAGCACTCATATTGCGCTTCCGCACGCTGCAACGACTTTTCGTTGGAAAAATTTTCGGATATCCTAAAGGCGGAGCTAACCGAGAGGACAATGAATTCGACATTATTTCCGGGGTTTTGAGTAACCAGTCCCTGGGCATCAATGAGTGCGAGTCGCAATCTTCGTTTGCTAGCCAGTGGCAATCATTATTCGGTCACACTGAATCGGACGTACCAGCACAAAGCACCCATTCAGCCGTATGGGTAGCCATAATTTTGAAGTATTTGAAAAAAGCCAGTTGCACCTGCCAGCCTTCCTGATGGATCAGATGCACCGAATCGATCCAGAAGCCAGCAAGCGAGGTGCACCTCATAATTTGCATGCGTTAAGGACTCCGTTCAGTTAACGAAGAATCGTTCGGTGAAGCGGAAGTCGGGCAAAATGGCCAAACAGGACAGGTCGAAGTTTGATCTATTTGCTAATTTGGATCCGCTGTCGAACCCCGACGCTGTTGGCGATGATAAAGGTGCCACGCGCGAGAAGCAAGCTTGTTAGATTGAACCTGCGACGTAACATCGATTCACCGCACTAAGTTTTAGAGCAACCGTTTTAGGCGCCTCGTTTCAGCCTGCTTCAGCTCAGCGCAAGCACATTTCAGCGCAATGCTAGATAGTTCGATCTTTACTGATCATAGCTTCAACCTACTAATAAAGGAATTTGTTTGTAATTGAGTTGTCTTAAAACTTTGTCTTGCACAAGGCTACCTTATTAAACTTCCATCAACTTTCCCGCCCCCTTTAATGCAGCTAGTTCATCGGAAACTGATACTGACGCACTTTTAGAGAGTTTTTAGATGCTTACGCATTTGACTCGCGCTTAAATGAGACGCGCTGGAGCGCGGTGCGCTGAATCGTCTGGCCGAACAGGCGCACTATTTACGCTCCATCATTACAGTGCTTTGTTTTTATGATTTCTCTCCGCGAAGTCTTGGACCTGTCATTTTGGCTGCTTTGATGGGCATTGAGCGCAGAGATAATCTTAGCGATTGCCTGTTTAGCAGCCTGAGCAAGGGCCACGCTTGCCAACGCCTTTCACGCTAAATATTATTCATGTCTTTCTTCATTAATACTTATTTTTTGCACCTTGTTCATTCATTCAAATATCTATTTTTGTTGATAATCACGGAGCATGGCTGCCTATTTGGCTGCATTACGAACACGTCTGCGGTATTGTAGGAAAATTTCACATGGCCTTCAGAATATATTTACTTGATATCTTCGGTAGTTACAGTCAAGTTGCTTTTAAATAGACTTTTCCATTGTGAAATTGTAGAACTTGGAACGTGCAGATGTCGCTCCTGGAGCTCATTCTGACCATTTCACAATTTCAGCTCGCTGTCAGTTCTCTTGCATTGGATTGCTTTGATGTATCGGAAATGCAGCTTGATTCGAAGGCTTTCTTTCAAAGGAATCATAGGACGTAGGAGTTCATTGCGTGACAAGCTTACTTGTAAGAGTGCTCTTAAGCAGGTGCCCACAGCCAGTTCAAAGATTTGATGAATAAGGTTGGAACTTTTCTTGGTCGCAAGTAACCGCATTGATAACTTCCGCTAAATCTTCATGGTCCTTGGGTTTAAGATTTAAGCTTACTGCGGCCCAGGTTAACTCTACTAACCGTCTGCCGTAGATTGTGAAAAGTAGACTACTGGCATATCCAAAGCAAGAACTGCAAGTCCGCTAGGGCGAATCACGACATCGAACGTCTAAAAATGCAGTACATGCAAGATATCAATGTCCCGCAAACGCTGAATCTCAGAATGACATGAAACCTTTAGCTGCGATTATTTACATGTGATAAAACACGGATCACTTTCCTCAACGAGGAAATTCCAACAAAAGACAAATATTATATACTTACGTGTAAGTCGAAGTCGAAAACTTGTCAGTGAGATATTCAAGATTTTACAAGACTCGTTCTCGATCAAGGCGACGGCATTTTAACGTTGGCAAAATCGCGGCTTTGAGGCAGAAAGAGGCTACGTAGACCGCATTTCGGCCTTGCCTCGACTTGCTGACTTTCTTGACAGTAACTGGCATAACACACGTAATCGTAGCTGGTTTTCATCAAGATGATCAGACGCATCCAGATTTTCCGCAGAAACAAATGTCTTTTCAGTGTTAATTTAATAGTCACATTCTTATGCATTGCCGTGACAACCGTGTCACATCGATTGAAAAAAAAAATATTCTTAAAAGCGGCACAAAGTTAATGACCAGTCACCACGTTAGCCTCAATTTCGAGGACGCAAGTTTGTACGGAACTGCTTTACGAATTTTTTATGGCCTCAAAAGTATGTGCCTTATGTACGGAACTGCTTCATGAATTTGTTATGGCCTCAAAACAATGTGCATTATGTGCGGAACTGCTTCATGAATTTGCTATGGCCTCAAAAGTATGTGCTTTATGTATTCACACCGAAAAGACGAAGGCTGCTCCGCTAAACGTTAGTTGAATTATTACCGTACGCTGTAAGAACATCGACATTGAAATGAAATCGATAAAACTTTTACAAAGACTTTGATGTCTATAGTTAAAATCAACAAACGGAATCCTATACGGAGCGACCAAAATTGGAGAAAACTGCTAAATCCAACGTGCATGAATGTAAACTTTGAGAGAGAAAGGTTGAGATGGTTCGAGTGTGTCGCAAGAATGGAAGCACGACAAAGCCAAATGAACTGGTATAAAAAAGGCTCTATAATGGTCGGAAAGGAGTGCACTAGAAAAAATTTGCATATCTTATATGATCAAGTATGTCATGTAGGCTTCATACATCAAGAAAACTTATATATTGGTCTAAGTTCGTTACATCTTACAGAAATCATTCTCAACTCATCCACTAATCAAGCAATAGCAGTGTCGACAGGACGCTTATGCACATACCACAAAACCAAGAATGCTTATCAAATCAACATTTCGTAAAAAGAATTGCCTTAAATTTCATGTCAGTCTCTGCTATTCAGTTCACTAAGTCGCTGTATGAGGTTTAGCACAGGCGAGGGCTGCCGATTCCATTCCTTCATGGATCTTAGCGTGGGACTGTTGACCAACTCAATCGCATTCTGAAAAATACAAGAACACATTGCGAGTTATTTCTGCAAGTCAAACTTACAACAGCAAAAGATACTAGATATAAACTAAGCATGGCGATCAAAGTATCTCTGTTAAAAATTAATCTTGAATTCAAACAGAAATTTGGTAACTAGCAATTGTTGAGAAAGCCTTTTTAATCGAGGGTTCCATTTCTTCAGGGCCTTATAATCAATAGACCGTGATCGTAAAAGTATGTCACAATAAACGTCGAAGAATGTAGATCTTTGGGACCAAATGAAACTTTCCATAATACCCACTACAGGGGTCATGCGAAGACCAGCGTTTACTCTGAAGCTCTTTGGCAACTGGTTCCCCCTGGTCACAGATACGTATTTACGCCCTACCAGCGCTTCCCAGCTTAAGTATTCGTAAAGTTTAGTAGTAGAGTATTACAACCATATATTTTTTTGGCGAAAAAATTACCTTGACAACTTCCTTATTAGGATAGGGATTGAAGACCGTGTTTCAATCAAGCATAGATCTTGCAAAAAACTCTCTGGAAACGAACAGAGACAAAGCTACATATTACGTCAAGAATAGGCCCATAAATTCCAGAGCGCTCTTGTTTGAAGAAGAGATCCTGATACCACGCGAAAAACTTTGAGTACTACCAATAGTGATCGTCGTCTAACACCGCGTACGTTAGCTGACATACACTGTTAATCCAGTTTTCTAAAGCCAGATTGCATATTCGCTAAACGTTTGGGATGTTTATAGAAAGCGTCATTACGTATGTTTTTCAAATATATTACAAAAAACAGGGAGAGTGAGAACAGGGATGAGAGATCTTCATAGACAATCTGCTAAAGATCCCCCCTCGCTTCCCTAATACTTCCCAGAGTAGTATTGCTATGATACACTAGAGTATCTCCTACACCAAAATATAAAGAAATTCTGACAAAATTAGCTAGTTAAAAGTTTCAGACGTCTCTACTTCTGTAGCTGGTTTTATACAATTTTGACATGCTGATTTTCAATATGCCCGTGTAGTTTTTGCCACCAGGTCAGGATTGTTTGCAATTCCACATTCCAGTCATATTAATGCCGTTTGGTTTCACTACGAAGACTGAACGGCTTTCCGCGATTTAGATGGCGTCATCCAATCGTTCACCCATTTCTTTGCTACTTTACCCAAGCCGTCCAAAAAGTAGTTGAGGTGAGAGAATAAGAAAAGTACCTTGAGACTCATTCGGCAGCCAAGCTTTCGAAATGCAGACAACACATTGCTCAAAATACGCTCATAATGCGGTGAGTTATTGTTACCAAGAGAATGGCTCGTAACTGCCTTGAAACGACATCCCATCGGCCTCAGCTTTATTCATTGTCTTATTAAAGTAACTGTCTTTTACAGGAGCTCTGATGTTTGGACTAGCGAATGCGCCAGCTTTCAAATTTTCGAAGCTAATGTTTGGAAACTTGCTGCAGAATTATTCAAAACAAAGTCCTTGTTTATCCAAGACTTAAACAAATTTTTTCATTGAGCCAAGCCTTAAGTGAAGAGAGGGTGGCAGTATCTTGTCTGGTTCCAACAAAATTGAGGATTTTCGCTACAGGCGCAAATCCCGTTCTGGCAGACCAGCACTTCTTTTTCCTGTGGCCCATGTCTGCTCTGACATTCCACTTGCATTTGAAAAAGGTAAGTTTTGTATAACAGCCTTGCCGATCTAGCAATATTCCAATTACTTTCACATCACCACAAGCCAGCCATGTATATTCATTGCCTTAATATTCTGAGGAAACATGGACAGGTTCTTTTAAGTCTCTCTCAGATGCACAGAATGTCCAACAAGCACCGATGCATACACGCTACCATTTTGAAAGAGAACTGCTTACAGGCTTTGATTTAAAGAATGTACGAAAACTCTACGATAGATACCATCTAAGAACTTTGTGCCAAGGCAGTGTCACGGAAGAGACATAATTAGGAACCGCCTGGGCTCAAGGAAGTGAGTAGGACAGCTCCCAGAAGATGAACTTCGCATTCTTATTGTAAAAAAACAACTTCCTGGTATCGTCCATTAAACAGTCTTAAAAATATATCCTATAGTAACTTTCTAATAAAACAATATATAGAACGTCACAAATTTATCAGAGGACTTTTACTTAAAAGATGGTGCAAGGAAGGCATGAATCAGCACAAAATTACTAGCATTATTTTTCGCCTAAGACCATTTGCCGGTGCTGATGTCATCTCTAAAGATTTAGGTTTATTTCTGCGCAAGGTTCATCGCATCACATGAAATGTGAAATTCAGCGCATTCATGGCTAAGCAGACGTAATCGTCGGAGCAAGCGCTAAAAACTAAGGGCCAGCTATCGGCTAAGGATTCTATCAGTTCTGCTTAATGAGACAATCGTGGCACCTGCGAGATCAGCATATGCAAGCCGAACTAAATCGAGCAGCCTGTATGGAATTTTCCTGAACCTTGCAATGATGTATTCCACATATAAAAAAAATAATGCAAAACAGCAAACCACATAAACAAAGACATGCATTTCATCATACTTCTTTGCACTGGTCAGGGGTGCCCGGGCGGGTGCATACGACTCGGTACATACGAGTCAGTTACTCAGAGTATCGCATAATAAACGAAGCTCTCCCGGCTGTCCTGAGCAAAACAGGAATACAGATGAAAAGTAAAAATACACATACATGCGACGCAAGTCTAGCTCGAGACGCTAGGTTTTCAGTCAGTAACATCAAAATATGCTCATCTTTCGTTTCTTTTTTCTGAAAGGAAATGATAAAAATAAGAGAATAACATAAGGCATCTTAAAGCAGAGCCTGACTTCAACTTACTTGCTGATAGCAGCGTTTTATTTAGGTCCGATCGAAAAGCGAGCACAGCAAAACAAATCACTAACCTTAAGAGTCATGAGACGCGATTTCGGAAATTACATGAGCCGCTGATGAGATTCGAAATCTTACCTTAAATTTTTCAAAGCTTCAACTCGTTGTAGGCGTAATTAGAATAAAGCTACAATAAATACGTCCAACAGTTATCACCGCGAAATTTCACGGCCTCTTTCCAGCGAAAGCGAAGGTTTAACAAACAAGAAACCGTCTCAGACTCGGGCTGAACGAAGCGCGCCTTTGGGATCACAAGGTTTTCCTTCGCTTTTCCCAGACATCGTAGAGACTTAGCTTTATCAGATAATTAATGAGTTAACACGGTATCTTCAACTCATTCGAATTCCTGTTTAATTTCCATGACCCAGACATTCGAAAGAACGTTTAAATATCGTGTCATATGTTATATACATGGCAAGGAATGCATGGTATACTAAACAGAAATTAAAACATGGCTGATACACACCCAAAATTAAAAAAGAAATGAGGATATTTTGGCAGTGCCAAGGCAACTGGTCCAATCAATGCAACCTGCTAATGACAAAACACCCAACACTTAACGCTGTAAAAGCCACGCGCACTAAGACGACGATAAGGCAAGATCATACTAACATTCATAAACGCAGGGCGCCTCTAAAGCAACCCGGAACAAGAGAGTCCCCGGTCAAGTGTATGTCAAACCGAAATGCGAAACAAATTGCACACCCGCAAAAAGAGAGCATGATTTTCTTTCATAACCGCGTCACAGCAAACAGAAGGAAACGGTGGGGAGGTTCGTTTCGTAATTCAAGACCAGCCACCGCAACGAAAGAACTTTGAAAGACAAGACGTCAAGCGTAGCATGAGCAATACGAAAATGATGCGTAGGCACTCAACCCATCAACGCAGGACATGGAAATGGTACGCTGAAAAGCAACTATAGATAAATCTACGAGCAGCTCGCTTACTAGCACGTTACCAGAGATCAGCTACCCACTATCACATAATCATACAAACTAAACGGGACCGAAAAAAAAAATGGCAATCAACAGATATCCAATAAAACCTGAAAGAAGAAAACAAAACAACAACAGCAAATTCTATGTAGAGTGTCAATAATAACGCCTGGCGCAAAAATCGCCAAAGAATATTGTCAAATACCATCATCAATCGAACAATATTCCACGGTTTCGACCTAGTCAAGCATCTGACTCTGGAGAGTCACGGCCTTCCTTGCACCTATTTATGCTTTATTTAAACAGAAACTTGCACGATATTCGAAGCAAGCCTCTCAAAGATCAGCCTCTCATATATATATATTTTAGCGACTGCAAAAAGAATGAATGAATTAATGACTAGCTGCCACTTTTTCCAGAATCATCCCCAACTCTACGTTGCTGCTACCTGCGTGCGGGAAAGGCCGGTGGCAAAATCAACTGGGGCTTTGCAGTACTACGCATTACAAAACCCCCTCAGAAGTGGAACCACAAAGGATTGCAAGGTCCAGGCATTTTAACCAACCACTACTTTTATGCAGTTTGGTTTTATTCAGGATCTGGCTTTACAATCATGTGCACTCCAGGTCTTAATTCTTTTTAGGAAGAAATAATCGTCAATAGCTCAACTATTAACACAGTGGCAATTCTTTAGAAGGAAAGAGCCACTTTCGTTAAAACATAATCGCTTCACTTCTACTCTCCCCACTATTCGTTCATTTCGATTCGTGCACGCTTTGATTATTTTTTAATTTTTTATTATTTGATTATTTGATTATTGATTTGCCAGGCAAAAGGACATGATCCAATTAGCTGCTGATTCTTTCAAAATTTGTCAAGAAATAATATAATCTTTATCACCCACCACATAACCGCAACAAATATTACGGGTTTACTTAAAGAAAGAAGCTGATTAAGGCAAAATATAGACCAGCCGGTAACCTGCCGACGGATGTAGTCCTTCTGTTAAAAAAAAAATAAAAATAAAAATGAGAACTTGATGCCGCGCAAGAGGATATCATAAATTCCAAGCAAGGCCTCAATCAAAAACAAAAACAATATGAGCAAGAAAAACAATTGAGCACAAATTAGTCGCATGAAACTTGTCAAACATACTCACCCGGCTCATACGGTGGTCCACCACAGGTTTCGGAACATCCTGACTAACAGATTGAAGGCCTCTAGCCCAATGCTTCGAAATACATAGGTTCCCGCAGGCTCCACAGACCTTCGAGTCCCCAGCGTTGTTTTGCATAACCATAGCTAAATGAACGCTGTTGCTAGCAACGTCATTAGTGCCGTGAAGCTTCACAAAAGCTGAAGCAGTGCTGTCCATATTTTGATATAAATCTAGTCCTGCATCGGAGGAATTACGAAGTGCCTTAACACTAATACTTTCACTAAAATTTGAATATGTACACAAGCTGCTACTCTTGCCGTCTGGGTCCTTAGAAAATCTACGCCAGTTTTCTTTCTTAAACTGTTTCCATGCTTGCTGTATAGTAAGGGCAGCCTGAGAGAGAATAGAATGAGCAGTACGCGCACCGAAGCTTTGAAGAAGTTTTATACTTGTGAAGTCACCATTATCTAAAGCGATATCTAGGGCTGTGACCAACTCCTAAACAAACAAACAGAAAACATATCAAGAGCTAAAAGTCATTCACTCAACATAGGCAAAATTTGATCCATAATAGGAACATGCTCACAATGAATTATTATAATAACGTAATACTAAGTTGGTAATGGAATGATGTAATAACATAATGAATTAAGCCCAAAGGAACAACAAAGCGCAATAAACGCGAATACAGTTGAGCACAAACTTCTACAGTATCAGCAAAATCTCTACAAAAACGGAAAACTTGAATGAGAGCTTCAGAAACACATATCAAGCATCATACTATCTGACCTTTCCTTTTGCCAAAGCGTTCACATTGGCATTACTATGGAGGAGAAGCTGCGCTATCTGGTGGTTTTTAGTACTGACAGCTAAATGCAGAGGCGTAGTTCCATTGACCGTTTTAAGATTTGCATCACATCCGCTACTCAACAAAAAGCGAACAGATCCTAAACAAAAAAATGTCCAAGCATGCAAAATCTTACTTTACGTTTTTGGTTCACTAAGAGGCCACTTCTGCATGCGGCCTATGATGCAATGCTTCTTGATGCATCTTTAAAGAAACTATAAAGAAGCCAAGCCGAAAAGACAAGAGAAACGCAACATACAGTTATGCTAAAAATGAGAAACAAGAGCATGCAAAGATAACGCGAAAAAAGGCAACAAAAGCGAACTTCTTTCAGTAACATAAAATTAAAACTCCGGTAAGCATTCAGGAAAAAAAGCTGAGCATAGATGTCCAAGTCAAAATCACGATGAATCATCATGAATCGAATAGAAAGAGCTTTGGTTTGCGACAATCTACAATTAGTTGGCATACCAAGTACAGGCTGATAACTCACTCGGTTCTGAGGCGAATTCCGACACGCCTGACTTTCCAACCCAGGATTGTTCGTGGCAAAAGCGGCCTACCGAGTCTTTTGTATATTTCCTCGTAGGAGACCGTACGTGCAATCTTAATCATGAGCATGACAATAAAGCACGTGGCGGAAAATTCATTGCAGCTGATCTTGAGCTGTCTTTCAAGTAACCAGCTCTCAAAGTCTTTTAAAAGTATCGAGAGACTAAAGCCTTCGACTTCTTCACCCTGATCTCCAAACTACTTCGCAAGCCAGTCGGAGTAACAGAGATTTGCTCTTGAGCTCATTTGAAAAATCTCTGCTAAGGCCATATCAGCCCCAAAGTTGAGATCAAAGACGTATGAGGAAGGGGGAGGTTTTCCGGAGCGAGCGTAGTTTCTGACGTCACAAAAAAATAAAGAACAACAATGCTCTCCGCTTTTTCTATGTTGCTGCTCTGCTTTTAGTCCAAGGCGACAATGATAAAGAAGGGAGCTAGAGTGTCATCCTGTAGAATCCTCGTCGTCACGCTTCGTTCTTTTAGTCTTTAAACGTTATGTAGAGACGATGTTCACGCATTCGGTAAAATCGTTCTCAAAAAGCTTGTTTTCATCATCCGATGCTTTACGTTTACAGTGAAGGTAATACTTACGGCTCGGCAGTAGTTGGAACCTCAGTTTGAACACTGGTGCACTAGCGCGCGTTGTTATTGCTTCGCTCGATGTATTGGACTGCCACAAGGTCCAGTTAAAAGCGGCGCAGCCAGCCATGAGCGCATGCAACTTTCCGGCATTGTTTTGAGCGCGTAATTCGCACGTCACGTTTGTTATTGCTGCATGTCTGATGCTTCATTGTTGTCGACTAGTTGCTAACCATGTCCGCGGGCTTTTGGCTCCGTCATAAAGCGATGTCACTTCACTTGGGCTAAGGAGAACTGCTTTGACTACCTTAGATGAGGTTCTCAATAGTAAATTTCGGAATCTGGAGCAATGGGGAGCCAAGACAGGACGCAACATGAAGTCGACAACCATGTCGGTCCTAGGTCGGCAAGCTTGTTGATGTATCTTTTTTCTCTTATGGCAAAATCAAATCGCGAACGACTTGACACGAAGCAGGCATTAGCAAACTCGCAAACAGTCAGGACAGGCGTGACCACGAACGAAGAGGAGGTTAAACGAAAAGGAGTAAACAATACTATAGAATCCAACCATCCGTAATGATCAGGGTACTTAGCTGCAAGTTGAACCGAACCCAGGCTTATTGATTAAAGGGAGGACAAGTTCTCGTCGACAAAACGACTCTAATTCATTAGCCGGGTACTGTCACGACTATGTCATTATCACTGCGAATTGCTGTGAGAAGAATCTGGTCGCTTACAGCTCAACTAGTGAGCACATGCAGCTATACGGCAAAATCGATCCTTACGGCAATGGTTGATCAAAATGTACAAACCGAAAGTGCATTCAAGGCTGAGTTAGCCTGGCACCGATGAAAATACAGACCGCACACATCGCGTAAGGGCCAGCACAAGACTGAAGTAAAACAACAGCTCTTAGCCTGGGAAAATTAACAACAACAACAACAACAAAAAAGCATCCAATTTGGCAACGCACAATATGCCTTCCTTAAAAGCATCAATAAAGATCACCTTCGTCTTGTTTGATACAAGCACAATGAAGCGCTGCTTCGCCTTTGTAATCTTGACTGTCCAGATTTGCGTGGCTGCTCGCAAGCAACTTCAAGCAATCTACACTGGCACACGAGGCTGCTGCATGACCAGGACTAAAACAGCAAGAATTGGATTTCCGTCAAGGCACGCAAAAACGAGCATTTCCGGCAACACTATGCAAGCATAATAACTGCGAGATTTGAAAACAGAATGAGAAGTTAAATACGAGACAGAACATTAAAATTGAATTTGCCCGAGAGCAGATTGCAACGGCTTAATATAAAACTCAACTCTCTCTCTCTCTCTCTCTCTCTCTCTCTATATATATATATATATATATATTCATATATATATATATGTGTGTGTGTGCGTGTATATATACATACGTCCTGCCATCTAGGGATTGGGAATTGACGTTGGCTCCAGCTTTTATCAAAATTTCAGCAAGCACTTTATCGCCAGTAGCGCAGGCATAACTCAGAGGCGGGAAGCCATTTTTATCTGGGCAGTCAACGTTGATGTATGCTTCTTGAGTCAAGACCTCCAAACATTTAGGCTGCTTTGCATTGCAAGCCAGGTGCAGAGCTGACAAAAAGAAGACACGTTTTACAATTAGCAGCCATCTTGTAGTACAAAAAAAAAAACACATTCCATATTCTTCGCAGAGACCTAACATGTAGTTTCCCCCTTTGAGTCAAATTTATCAGAAGTTTAAGACCATGACATTTGTTTTAGGTGGCCTTTTTCAGCGAAAGTAACACAGACACGGGTGACAGACACTTCAGCCCTGACTATTGCATAAGAGTCCTTTTCTGCTGGCACAGCTTTCCTTGCCTTCCGCGAGAAAACAGCTTGATCGTTAAAACAGCATCAAACAATCAATGCTTACAGAGAATTATGGCAAGTTTGACTATAAATTAGCCGGAAGAGCACGCTTTTCGCATAGCTGTTCCATCGCTGCCTGCGAGCATGGAGTTCGCATGCACGAGTATGCCGATTACTAAAAGTTTAAGTTAAAGAAAAGGATCAGAACAAAACAGAATTTTTTTATTTCCCAATAAATGGATCGCATCAAATAAAGACTCTTGAGATATAGTATGTACTATGTCATAATACCGCTCATCAATATCTTTATAGGAACAGGAGACATCCTCTGTAGCCAGGGGCTAATATGATTGAGGATGCCACCTTGCTCAGACTAAACACAGTCATTATTAGCTTAAATAAGAGGGACGTCGAAACAGGGAGAAACTGGCAGAATAAGGAAAAATTAGGTGAGACAAAGGTCTTATTTGAGACAATCTGACTTATGATATGTGCAGGTCTAAAGAAAACATCAAATTTATGAGGACTCATGATTACTACACTGACATAACTCTTTTGTATCGAAAGAAAAATGAAAATAGAAGGTCAGTATATGGGGCTACTTCAACCGTTTAAGGTCAAACCATATTATACTCCGTTGAAATATTAAGCTAATGAGCATGTAATGTTATTGATAATAGTGTTAAATAAAGTGCATAAGTAAGCAGCGAAATTCCCCTAGATGGACCCATAATCATGATTCACAAAAGAGCCTTTTAATCCGTCACCAAAATTAAATGCCCTTAAAATCTCCTTTGGTCAGACAACCAGAAAGTAATGAGCGATCCCAGTCATGCATAATTTGTTTACAACTTTTGACACCAAAATTTAATACCGAGATTAAATTTATAAAATACAAAATTGAATACCATAGCGAGAAACAAATACCATATTGAATACCAAAACCAAACATCAATAAAACGTGAATGCTGACACCAAAATTAAATAACCCTTACAATAATTTTGCTGTCCACTGACAAAAAATTAGCTTAGTAAGACAGAATATAAGTAAATAATATAATACAGCATCGCTATCAAGTGCTCTCCTTCAAGTATAATAGGGCTGCAAGCAAGAAAGCGTAAACCACTTCGAGTTAGTTTCCACTTTAAATAGTGAAAATTTAAAAAGCTACATATATGCAGCTTTGAGCACAGCATCAATTTCTTTTCTGAATATAAATTTTGGATTACTTATTTTGATAATGAGATCGCGTAGATAATTATAAATGGTAGCCCCTAGATACTTAATATTAAGGTGTCCGTATTTTTCAGTGCGCCAGGTCGGTATTGACATAGTTAGCTTTGTTTTAGTCCGAGTAATTGAATTTTGTGGCTTTAGGTGAAAGGAGTTTCGGAATACTCTGGGTAGTTTATGATGGTGCCAATCGTGCATAAAAACGCACAAGTTAAGGTTAATTACGTCCTTTAGCTTTAAAATGCCTAGTTTAGAGAACAGAGATGTAGGCTCTTTATAATCTGAAAATGTTATGATCCTGATTGCTTGTTTTTGTAATCTATAAATTCTGTTGATGATATTTCTTCCAGCTATTCCCAAGGTCAAACATCCATAAGCCATGTGACATTGAAACAAGCTGTGATAGAGTGATTTGATAGTTGTCTCATCTACGCATTGTCCAACCTTCGACAGGAGACCATTAGCATTTGCCAATTTCTTCATAAGTTCTGCGACCTGAAATCTCCATGAAAGATTACGATAAAAAATAACGCCGAGGTATCTCACTTTGTTGGACAGATAAATTATTTTTGACTTCACTTTTAAAGTTAATCTAATGTAGCAGTTTTTGCTGCGTGACCGAACCATAAGAATTTCAGTCTTGCTTTCATTAAGACATAACTTATTACCGCATAACCACTCAAAGACTCTACAAATCTCATGGGACATTGTTGCTTTAATTTTCCTGAGTGAACTACCCCCCCTGTATAAAACCGTGGTATCATCTGCAAAATGTTGCATCACTCCAGAAGAGATACCTCTGTTTAAATCGTTCATATGTAGAAGAAAGAGCAGTGGTCGAGAACAGACCCTAGGGGTACAACAAAGCGTATCTCCATTATTTTGGAATCAGCATTATCTATAGTGACATATTGTTTTCTTCCCTGAAGGTATGATTTAAACCACTTCCAACAGACGCCACGAACTCCATAAAAAATCAAGTTTTACTAGAAGCATTTCCAGATTCAAAGTATCGAATGCCTTTCGCAAGTCTAGGAACAAGCCGCGTGCGTACTCACCGCGATCGAGTATATCATTAATTGAAGTTACAACATTAATCAATGCATGGTGTGTGAAGTGATTCTTCCTAGGGCCGAATAGCAGAGGATATATCAAGCTGCATTTCTCTAAGTAGGCACATAGACGCGTATGCATAGCTTTTTCGAGAACCTTGCTGAAGATGGACAACAGAGAAATTGGTCTATAATTGCTACAAGTATCTGTAGACCCTGATTTATATATATCGGAGTTACTTTTGCTACCTGCAGAATACTAGGGAAGACAGCTTGCGAGAAAGATTGATTCATAATGTAAGAATGGAGATGAGAGTGATTGCGATACTAGTTTCAAAAGATTTGCAGGCATGCTGAAAGGTCCGCAAACACTCGAGGAGTTCGAGGAACATATGATGTCCATTACTTCTTTGGTATCTGTACGATTTAAAAACAAACTTTGCTTAGATGAAGGAGTAAAGTTATTAGGCGATTTCGGAATGCTGTCTGCAAGCATTTCACCAACCTTGGAAAAGTAGTTATTAAAGGCGCCAGCAATCTTTCGAGGGGTCTGAGAAATATTTTTGGTTGGCACTAATTCAGCAAGCACGAACAGAAGCTCATGTTAAATACAAAAGGCACCGCAACATTGTCGGTAGCACGATGAAAAGAAGTAAACGTTCTTACTATTCAGACTATTTCATACAAAATAAAAGGAATGTAAACAAAACTTTGGATGGTATAACCTCGATTCTCAAGCAGAACAAGAATTCCAAGCACCCTCCTGCTTTGGTCATGAACCAAAAGGGCAGTATAGCTAAGGCGCCAATAGATATTGCTACCACCTTTAATAACTACTTTTCCTCGATTGGGGAAACTCTTGATGTAATCATTCCCAATGCAAAAGAAAAATGTATGGCTTACATGCCCCCATTCTCAGCACAAAGTATATTTTTAAAGCCAACAGATCCCAAGGAAGTAGTTGACGTAATAAATTCCTTAAGTGTATCTGAAGCTTGTGGACCAAACAGCATTCCAACCAATCTCTTGAAAGCTGGCTCCTCAGTTCTCGCGGCACCAATTTCCTATATGATCAATCAATCCTTTACTCTAGGCATTTTTCCTAACGTCTTGAAACTGTAAAAGGTAATTTCCGAATGTAAGTCTGGTACCAAGGAACTATGCAGTAATTATCGACCCATTTCACTAATTATCGAACCAAAGTAAAATTGTGGAGGAAGCGATGCATAGAAGGCTATACGAATATCTAGAGAAATCTCACTTCATCTACAAATTGCAATTCGGATTCAGAAAACAATATTCGGCAAATCACGCTTTAGTCAATCTAATTACCTGTGCTAGCGAAAAATATGACATTGGAGAGTATGCATGTGGTCTGTTCTTGGACTTACAGAAAGCATTTGATACTGTAAATCAAGCCATTCTACTAAAAAAACTTGCTGTCTATGGCATGCGCGGTTTCTGCATTAATTGGTTTGTGTTGTATCTGCACGGTCGGAGACAATTTGTCACTATTGAAAATAAGAATTCGGAGGTTAACGATATGAATCTTGGTGTTCCACAGGACTCAATGTTAAGCCAACTACTATTTTTGATATGGATGAATGATTTTCATCTTTGCCTCACATCGGCCATTGCACAACATTTCGCTGACGATACGATTGTTTTGAATAGCAGATAGATTGACTAATCTATCAAAACTGCGAAAACTGAGATTACGCTGTTCCAACCGGATTTTGTAAAAATGACATTGAAGATCAAAACAACAAAAATATCACTCTCCAGAAAAGTCAAGTATCCTAGCATTATTAAAGACTCGCGATTCACACGGAGAGACCATTGAACTTTCCAAAAAAAATGTCACGGGCAAATGGTCTCCTCCCCAAAAGACGTCATTACGTTGATATGAACACTCTTTTATCGCTGTATCACAGTTTGTTTCATTCGCATATGACCTACGGCATGGCGATAAGCACGCAAAACTGAATTAAATCGAATAGCACAGTTACAATATCAAGCCGTAAGAAGAATGAATTTAGATTTAGGATATAATGAATCTGATTTTAGGAGCCCACAGCTGCGTTTTTCTCGAAACTTGGCATCTTAAAGCTAGAAGACGAAATTAGTATCAATTCATGGCTTTTTATGAATGACTGGCATAACAATAACCTACCCGAAGCATTCAGCAATTTCTTTGTATACTATTCTGCCAAAGCCAATACTTGAATGAGTGCCATGCACAAGCTGGCTTTACCAACACGACGTACGGAGCTGTATGGTTGTAAGAACATTACATTTAAAGGAGCATCCGCTTATAACCAACTTGTAGACCTAAATACTGACATAACTAAATCAAAAATCCCCTTTCAGAAGGAAAGCTGCATACGATTGATGTTCTAATTTTGATGCACGCACGACTCTTACGGCCATGCAATGTTCATCGAGCAAAGTTAAATAGGCGACCGTAGCTTTGCGTGTTGATCACGATGGATGAATGTTGGAGTTATTTCCTAATTTTTAATCGCATTAATTGAGTAAATAAATCTTGAGTCTTGAGTCTCAAGTCTTGCTAGAACAGATTTGGTGACAAAGGTGGGACTCGTTAATTCATTCGAGCTTCTCCGCAGTATTTACGAGCTCGTACCGATGCAGTTCCTAAGTTTGTTCAATCTTTAATACGACTATGGTGACCGCAGCTGACATGCCTAAATTTATTCTTGAGAAAATCCACGTTAAGAACGTTTTAGTACAGCAACTCAACTACAAAAACAAGTTCAAACTCAACAGCCCCAACTGTTCCTAACACTAGTGCGTGTTCTTCAATGACAGAGTCTGTCGCAAATACTGATCCTGAATTTATTTTATCGCGTTTCAAATGCGAATTTATACACAGGACACCGACACACGCATCTCTACATCCTTTACTCAGCTAAAATTTTCTTTCTTATTGGTTGGTTCATTTTATGACTACTTTGCACATGACAGCATATCACTTAAGCAAGGAGCTATTTGCCGGCCACACATACTCTAATATTACCAATCCAAACGAACATGCCTTGCCTTTTATAAATACGTATTTATTTTTGTATCCACAAACTACATCTGGGCATTATATCACGCTCGTCTTTACCGCAACTTCCGTGAAGTGGGTATTATGAGTAAACAAGTTGAGCTGCAGGCACAACTTGGAAAATATTTATTGAAAAAACTTCTAATTCCAATACACAGAAAGTCTATAGCCCAAAACATCCGACATCGATCACTGGAACTCTGACCGTTTACAAGTGGTTTGCGAGATAGGCAACGACCAAGGGTATCTTCCTAAAGCGCGCAAGAACAGATCAGCCCAAAACGGTTGCGGCGTCTCATGCTTCACGTTCTGATTGCCTAACGCTGCGCACCAACATTAACGACATTCAAACAGCCATGATCGTAAAACGCGTGCTAAGCGAGCCATTATTTAATCAGATCGTACGAAATTGACACGAAACCCAAAGCTTGCAAAATCAAACGTCGCTGCTAAGGAGCAAATGTGCCGCTCATTTTGTTCAAGGGGTTTTGAATGCTAAAGCCGAAGTAGGCGGGTCAGTTTTGAATCTTATCTGCTAAGTCCTCGACAAGGTCTACCACGTACTGAAGGGTAAGTTCACCCTGGATTTAAGCAAACGACGCCACCTTCAAATCTTCAATCGCTTCGGTACATACGACCCAATCAGGGCAATCGATAGAGTCCTGTTTTGCTCTTGAACTTTCTTCGCCGCATTTGAGCAACCGTTTTTCGAACATGCGTTAGGCTACTTTGCAAAGATGACGACACCACTTTTTCGTACGTCAGGCGCTCAGCCTGTCTTTGCATAAGCAGACCAGTTACCCCAGGGGCCGAGAAAGTCGTCGACGGTAAGCTGGATCGTGTTCTTTCCTTCGGTGTCTTACGCAAGGTTCAGCACAGCATTCAGGCCTCTCCCATTCTTGTCGTAACCAAGAAGAAGGGGAAACCCGAGTTCGCGCAGATTTCTCCAGTGGACTCAATGTCGCGCTGGAACTTGATAGACATTCATTGCCGCATTTAGCGGAAGGAAAATATTCTCCCAGCTTGATCGTCGTGAAGCTTATCTCGAAGTGGAACTGACGAGTTTATCCAAACTTCTTGTCGGACCGATTCCCACTACGTCTTTTTCCAGTACGAGCGCCTGCCAATCGACGCCAAGTAAGCACAGACCATTCTCGCAAAGGTCATTGACCATCTTATTAACCAGCAAGTCGATGAAATAATAGCATCTTTATCAAGCGTCGCAAACCACGTCATTACGCTAGAGCAAGCTGTTTGCACGAATTCAGGATTTTGGAATGCGCTTACATTTGGTGACCTGCCATTGACGCGATCCGAAACGCCCCAGCGCACCGAGCAAAATGCTTGCCCCACATGATGGCCACGCTCTTCCACCAGTCCTCGGCGTAACTGAATAATAAGGCAAAAACAAAGCCATCCTTACGGAGGATCTTTCTCACCAACTATGACACAAGACATGCTATCATTGTGTCTGCAGCCACGGTTTCTTTAGGAATCAAAGCAAATATTTCGCACCGTTTTCCCGATGGGTCGCAGAAAGAAGTAGACCAGGCTTGTCGCACGCCTACCAAAGCAGAGTGAAACTACGGTCCGATTGAAAGAGGAGTTTTCGTCAATTGCTCGTGTACATAAGAAGCTTTACAGATATCTGTACAACCCCAGGCATGTTTTTCACACGGATCACAAAAGTCTGATGAGTGCTTTTTGATCCACGAACGGGATTCCCAAACATGTGTCGTCACGTCTGCATCGCTGGACTCTCTTTTCGTCGAATTATGATTTCACTGCTCACCACGTTAGCACTACACAGACCGGCCAAGCCGATAACCTGTCACGTCTAGTAGCGAACGCTGGCATTGACAAAGAGCAAGTACTTGCTGCGCTATATTTCCATGAAACGATGTCTGCAGATGTGAGACCAGATATGAAGAACATTTATATTTAAGACATGTCAGCACTACCAGTTTAACTCCCAGATGCTACTGAGGAGCAGGTGAGAGATGACGTACTTCAGCAAATGCGTAAATACTGGCTGCGCAAGCCTCCAAACTAAACTGAGCCTAGTGAGTACTTTCATCGTCGGACAGACATTTCGGGCCTTGTAAATCATATTTTTTCTAATAGGTAGAGCTGTTGCATTACCACCACTGCAACAGCTTTGCACATAAAGCACTCTGGAATAGTGCGCATGAGAGGTCTACCAATTAAGTTCGACGCCTGAGCGGGCATATACGCTGAGGTGGGTCATGTGCCCTGCGACGAGAAGAATCTGCTGCTAAAAACCTTTTAACCGCTTCGTCCATGGCCCGTTCTAAACGCCGCTCAAAAACATATCCAGGTCGACTTTGCCGGACAGAGTTTGGACGGAAACAGGCACTGGTCGTGGTTGGCGCATACTCTAACTAGTTTGAAGTTTTTCTAAAGGCTAACACGACGACTGGTGCGATCGTCAAATACCTGTAATGGCTTTTGGACGATTATAGTCTACCCCACGAGTAGGTACCGGTTAATGGTACTTGAACTGCCAAGTTGAGTTTCCTTCGATCACTTCTGAAAACAAAATGGTATTCATTTTTGCAGGTAAACCATCCGCTGGTGGACATCTTCATGCATCAGCAGGCGAAACGCAATCAGGCAATATTAGTTTAGAAGTGTCCTTATTTGTAATTCATTCTTATTTCCAAGGGAACAGCTCATGCAAAAGCGGAAGCAAGACTCGCAACGAATAATCCGACTCGAGAGCTTTCTCGACGACCCAAAAGGCCTGAACATCTCTCGGGATGAAAGCGAAACTGTCGCGGTTGGCCGCTCACGCAAGATAAAACTAGCCACACCATTAGACAAACGGCGCAGAAGAAACTTAGTAAACTAAGCAGGTAATAACTAAGCAGTAACAAAGCAACCCCGTGACCTCCAATCAAAGAATTCTTCACAGAATACATATCGGATGCCCGTGGGTATTGAGTAATAGCTCGTCACAAAAGTGATACACCACTAAGACATTTAACTTAAAATTCAGACATCCATACCAGACAAATGACCGTCAAGAGTTACAGAATCAACGTTAACTCCTGCAGAAAGTAGCAGATCCAAAGCAAGATCGTTCCCTAAGTTGAAAGGTAACACAATACCCAAAGAATATAATACAATAAGTGCAAACAAAGATACACAAACACCAATTGATCCGTATTATAGACCAATATAGCTTCAGTTACGAACAGTTTCAAACATAAACACATGTTTCCCCATGGCAACATATACCAAACAGACTCATAAACACCCACAGACAAAATCACACCCACATATAGATATACTCACACGCATATATAT
>QQSS02241042.1:0-21206 GCA_003687565.2 Craspedacusta sowerbii | reverse complement strand
TGTGTGTGTGTGTGTGTGTGTGTGTGTGTGTGTGTGTGTGTGTGTGTGTGTGTGTGTGTGTGTGTGTGTGTGTTAATGCATACGTTAATTGGGTTCTCGCGAGGGATGAGAGCAACGATCAAACGGCTAATCATGACAATGTTTACCATCTAAAGTTTTAAAGCCGATGCCTTATCCTAACAACTTTCGCTCAAATCTAAGGACTTAATCAAATCAAAGATTTACAAAAATTCAAACTGCATGACAGCTTACAACTGCAGCATTCTTAGACAACATAGAATAACATATGTACCATGTATTGCATAATTTGACAAGAAGGGCACCATGTCCATACGTAGCTCCTTCAAATTTGCATCCGCAAGAACGTTTGGGCACACATACTTCCTTTGAGTCATCATACACCTTGTTACTGGGACAAGTGCAACCTTCAACGCACTGCTTTGAACATGGTCTTGGTGAATGCAAACTGGAGCACGTTAAGGTGCAAGCCGGCCCACACTCGGTGTATTCCATATCTGCTGGACACTTTGGAGCAACTGAAACAAGTCCAGGCACAAAGATTTCAATTATCTATTTTTTAATGATATAGTTCTATAGCCAAATCAGGAGCAAATCCATAGTGACTCAAATCGGAAACTTATCACGCCTCCTCAGACTAAAATTAGCACAAAAGCTTGCGTCGAAAATTCATTGCTATTGCAGGAAGGTTTACATGCCAATATATTACACGTTAGAGTTCGTAGATAATGATTAAGGTGTCAAAGGGACGCTTTGTAAGACAAGCTTTAACAATATATTCGCATTTAAAGTGAACAAAGGAAAGAAGTGAAAAAGCACGAGAATGAGACTTACTGCAACCAGTTCCGTTTCGCCAGTCTTTCAGAGGTCGTCCTTTCAAGGCACACTCACGTGCGTAAGCGGCGAGGACATGACAATGACAAGTCCAGCCCTTGCAGGCGCACACGTCGTGCTTGCAGTTCTGCATGTAGCTGTTGTGATCCTCTACGGAGTGACAATGACTGAACGGAGCACGATTTAAAAGTCCGCACACGGACTCAGCAAGTCCGCTCTTCTGGTGGTTCTCTTCACAGGCAGTCATTCGGTAGTCAGCGTCGACATGCGGGCATAACAAGTCGGGAATCTGCCACGAGTTCCCGAAGTCTACTGCGGAATGAGCTAAATCTTTCATGGGTGTCAAAAAGTCATCCTTCGTCTTCCCATTGAAATTTCCAGCCAAACCCATCACATGCTGTCTGAGGCTGCTAGGTAAACTGACAGATAAACGAGTATCACCATCCCAACTTAGGTAAATTCCTTCAGATGTGCTAAGCGTCAGGAAAGCATTAGCCTCGAGTACGATCATATAGCCCGGCACGGCAGAATAGAAAGGAATCTGCTCTTCTTTGCCGTTTAGCAAAATCTGGAACGACCCATTCCTTACAAAAAACACAAACTTGTGTCCAAGATAAATGATTTGCAAGGCCAGCGTACAGCCAAGCTTCGAGCAAGACTGAAAGTTCAAAAGTACGCCGAAGCTTGAGCTAATGGTCTGGGTAAAAATGTAGCGGCAGCTTAGGCCAGGATATGTGAACTGCCTGCCATCGTACGTTTGGTAGTGGCCCAGTCCATACATTTTCGCAACTCCTGAAAAGAAACAGAGTAACTTTTGCAGAGAATAATACGCTAGCCACGCAACAAAAAAAATAATAAACTTTAATAAGCACAAACGAAAAAGCTGATTCTCGAAGCTTGGACTTCGTTGTTACAACACTCAGACCGGGAAAAACAATCGATTGAAGGTCCACGTACACTTTCTAAACACATTTCAATCGAAAACGTAAGGTCCTAACTAAATCTCAACTCTTAAGAAAAATATAACTTGCAACTTAACATGCCTGCAATATAAATGTTAGCAAAAATCCGATTTCAAGAGAAGTTTTACGAATGTCTTCGCATTGGCAGCACTAACAAAACTTCCGGGAGCTCTCACACAAACGTTTTCACCCAATTTTAACTTTTCATGCATTCTCGTCCACTATTTCCTGATAGTTATTCATTTAAAAAACTAAACGTTAATGACGAAATACCATAAGCTATTCTTTGATTCGGTGGGTAATGTTTCGGGGCATCATACACACATTTCACACACCATGGCGATGTCTCGTATATATATATATATATACCATATTTTCCTGACAAAGCCACTTGTTTACAATAAATGAATGCCTCGAGCACCTAACCAAGAAAATAACAAGATCCAAAGAACACAAACGCGCACATGCAATTCTGGCGAAGGAAATTAAACAATTCCTATCAATCCGTAACCATTTTATACAAAGCTAGCTCACCTAGAGCTAACCTAGAGCACAACTATACAACATCTATGGTGATAATCCGGAACGAAGAATCCGGAAAGCACCCAAAACATCCGGCAGGTTTACACATCCTTTACAGCAAGTAAGCTAGGGAAGAGTAGCTGCGTCTTTCGCTCCTTCTCGTAATAAGAACTAGAGTACTTAATCTTTCTGTACTTCATAACAGCATTATCGCCATGAAAGAAATAGAAAGTCTGCCTGCCCAGCTGTAGTCTAGTTGAAGTGCCTTTCAAAGAACATCTAACAGCCCAGTAAATCATCTACTGAAAACTCTGGCCAGATAATTACTTTGCAAAGCATATAATTTACATTTTAATGCACCCCTTACGTCATACCTCTTGCCTTTGCATAATTCTGAAAATTGGCCCAGTCAATTCTGCAGAATCAAAAAAGTCTGTATTGCACAGATATGATAATAATTGAACCTCACAAGCAATTGGTGGCTCTATCCACACAAGTGCAGCAAATTAATGTATGCATAAACATAAACAAATGATTATATCATTTGAAGCATATGCTGTTATAACAAATTCCAAGTTTCAAGGTTAACTCACCATTACATAATTCATTTGTGCATTGCCATTGACCACCTGAGCAGCGGCTAAAAAAAGCAGACGAATGCAAGTGCACAACTTGACTGACCATGTCATTCTCAATTATCTTCACAATAAAACTGACTGAAATTGAGTCTACACAACAAGTTCACATGATTTCAACTAAATCAGATCATTTCCACAACAAAACAACATTCATGCAATTTGAGATTGTTTTAGCCACAACTAAATAACTGATCAACACTGAGCAACATAACTTTTATTTACCATTCCTCACAACCCATTTTCACAATGTCATCATGCTGGTAGAGTTCTCCATTGTGGCTACATGGGCATCTGTCGTCCGGAATGCACTTTCCATTAGAAAGTGCTGTGTGCTCAGGGCAGTGACATCCATCAATACATGTTGAATAGCAAGTTGATGTGAGGCCACCAACTCCGCAGACAGAATGACATGGAGGACTGCATTCAGTGAAAATGCTTCCAGTAGGACAATTTATTGCTGCAATTAAAGCAAAAAAAAAAACACATTAAAAAAAACATAAATTGCTAATAATTACTTACATTAAGCTGGCATTGCTAGCACTGGGTAGCTTGGGCTGATTTAAACTCAATAAAACACAATTAAACATTTTAAACAAATAAACAGTTTCATAAAGAAATACTGATTACCACAAAAGCTTGCATTTCTCCACTCGACTGCAATTCCATGACGTACACAAAGTCGTGAGTACTGCAGAAAGCTGTTGCATGCACACTTCTCGTTACCATTGCAGCTACAAACATCTTCAACACAGGCATCATAAAATGACCTGTAATCTACTTTATGGAAGCAGTCTACAAACTGGAGCTTCAAGAGCTCACAAGTTATCTGTGATAGTTTTTGCAAATGATTAGGAGCTGATGCACAAATGCTGGGCTTGTTTTCTACAACAGCTTGACATTCTTGACCAAAAACAGGTCGCATCCAGTGGTTTCCAAATTCAATGACAGATGCAGCAGATTGGCCTGGAAGGACAAAGTCATCCGCAGGGTTGCCGTTGTAGTTCCCACAAAGGCCACAGGTGCTATTCCTGTATTCATCTGCCAGCACAATATAAACACCATCTTTTCCATCAAACATAACACGAAAACCACCAAAGAAGGCCTCCACAAAAACATAGCTTGCTCTTTTATAAATTGATATATCATCTTCCCGTAATGGCAGAGAATTCACACTTTTATTTCCATCCAAGACTATACCACCAGCAATGATTTCATATACTTTGTCATTAATGTATATTGTTACTGATCGTTTACAGTCATACATAGAGGTACAGTTTCCTCCATCATTAGTGACATGCACAGCAAAATTATCTGAACCTGGCCTACAATCAATTGCTAGGGCATAACTGCAGTTTCCATCATAAACGAAGGAGTGACCATCAAATGTCTTGTAATTTCTCTGCCCCCATGTACTACATAGGTCTGAAGCAAAGTTGTGCTTGATGCCTGCTTCACCAGTTCCATCAATTTCATCTCCAGAGCTAAAAAAAATTAACCAGAAACCCCATTCAGTGGCAGCACATTACTAAAGAACTTGTTCATTTTAGACGTGTGGCGTGTGTACATGTATATAAATGAATTAACCTGCAACATCCCGGAAAGGCAGATATTGGAGCTTTTTTTCTGTACTCTTAAAGACAAACGCTTTTTCTGGCTGGAATAAGTTGTTTTAAAAAACCATATTAATAAGCAAATACTGGCATTACCAATCGTCCTGGAAATTAGACCAAACTTTCTGGCATAGAATCCCTTCGCATAGGGAGAGTGAAATTTGAACTTACATCAATCTTGCCGAGTTAAGTAGTATCAATGTCTAAATAAGCTTTATCATTCAACAGCAGCGGTGCAAACAGGTACAAAGCATAATTACACTTGATTCAGTTCTATATAATTTAACGGAGGGTTAATGGAAAAACATATGTGAGTTATGTAAAGATGGCTAACATGCAGTAGAAAACAGGTTGCAATTTCTTGTTTGTAGTCAATAAAGATAGAAGCAACAGCTGAATCAAAACAGCTACCAGATTTATGAATTGGTAATTGATAAAATAGTGATATTTATGGACATACACTAGCAAGGCGTTATCCTAAGCATAACATTCTTGCAAGCTTCTGCTTGGAGGCAAAATTTTGAGTTTTTTATCCAAGCATCAAATCCGGGACATTTCTAAAATTTACTCGCCAAAACAAATAATGTTTAGCTACTTAAAACGATGTTCACAAAGTTTTTATTTAGGGTCTACAAATTCATAGGGCTACAGATCAAAATGTAACAAAACACTTCTCTTCAGAATTTAGATTCAGAAGACAATTATATACAAGGGGATGGGGATGATGAAATTGTCCAGTTACCTAAGAAGCAACTTACATTTGATGCTGAAAAACGGATGTTGATATAAATAACTCTACCAGCAAATGATAAGAAGTGGCAATTAATTAAATTGATATGGTACTATGGTAGCAAGGAAAGCTAGAGGGAAAAGGTAAGGAAAAAGAAAATAGAGAGGAGAAGAAGAGATAGACTCTAACTTTATCTGCCTAGTCTATATAACCAACCCCGGCAACCTAAGCCTCAACGTTAGCAAAAAATGACTGTCGTTTAAAAAAAAAACTCTTGACATTGGAATCACGATTGCAGGACCCCACATGTAAGAAAAGCAGTGCAATGTGCAAAATAGGTCGCAAATTGATAACATGGGCAATACGAGATCTTTTTGTCAGTACATTTATTCCTTTCCCTGTCAGTTTTTTTTTAGCACATACAGAATCATCACAGTTCTGCATATAATAGTCAGGTCTACCTGCGCACTAGTAAGTCTCAGTGTTCTTCCGGTAGCTCGGCTTTGTTTTTCTGTTGTCCGCATTACTTTCTAGCTACTTTTAACCACAGAACTAATTATTCGAATGGATCAGACAACATTCACTAGTCCAGTATTTTCCCGCCTATTTCTTATCCCGACGAACTGGAAGCAAAGGCATCGGGGAACAAGAGTTCATTCGACCATCGTCATTTTTGGTATTGTAGCCTGTTAACCAGTTGCTCTTTGAATAGACCCAGGAAGCCACATATCAAGTGATTCCCATACCCCTACCGCATCATGATTACGTATATATTGTAAGAGAAGTAGCCATCTCGAATTAAATACTTATACAGAAAAATGTGCTGATATCTTCGACACCAGTTGTGTCTTCGCTATGCAGGCGTCTGATTAAAGCAAACACTCCTAAAACTCTCTTTAAAAGGACTACTAAAACAACTCGTCTGTAGGTACTGATAGGTACACGGCATTGTAGGAATAACAAGCTATAAGCCAATATGCGGCAATAGACTTGCAGGGATTCGTTAATGAACTACTGCTGATAGGTTGGGGTCACTATAGGCCATGAACATTTAAAATGAAGAATTAGCTAAATGTTGTAATGGTACTATGGGGATTCGTGTCGGTATAATCAGGTAGCAGGTAGATTTATGATGAGCCAAGGCTATTAGAAAGGCATTACTACTAAAACTATAGAGAATGGAAGGAAAAATGCGATATTAATATACTAATGGATACTCCTGGCAGACGTTCATGAACTTGCAAACAGATCGACAATAAAAAACATCATATAATATTAGCCAAATAACAAAGCACAAGTCTCCGCCATTGCTGACGCTCAAACATTCTAGGATGCAATGTTTCTAGTCGTGTTATCCACCTGTCTTCATTCAATCGGAACTGTTCATTTGAGCCACTTCACATACATAAGTTCGTGCTTGCGGCATTCCAAAGCACAATAACGCAAAATTATCCAAAGTGAAACGTTATTATGCTTTGGAATGCCGCAAGCACGATCTTATATATGTAGGTTACACAAGCAATAAACTAAACAATCGCTTTGGTTGTTGAAGTACGGGCTCACCTTTCGCATCTGGCTAATAACTTAGCTTCTATCCATAGGCTATCGGCTAAAGCACTAAAGAAACGCGCTATTCTTAAACGACTAACAAGAAACTCTAATATTGTAATTACTTGTCATGACAAGGGAAACGGTGTAGTTTTTCTGAATCTTAAGAATATATAATATGAAAGACTAAGTCGTTAGAGTCAGCAAAATCTGAGTGATTCTACAAAGTTTAAGAAACTTGCAAACTATTTACTTCTACCCCACTTATAGTCCCTCTATTTCTTCATGTTCTACCCATAACCATTAATTTAGCTAAATTCTTATCTGATTTTCTTTTTCCTCGAACTCGTAATACACACGCAACTAAGGATTTGTTTTCTTTTGTTAACGTAATTGACCAAGTGCTGACGGTAAGGTCATGGTGTCGTTTGATGTTTGTGACTTGCTTGCTAATATTCCTTTAAATGAAACTATTGATATTGCAGTTAATGTTATCCATGACAACTGCCCACTGTTTAAAATTAGAAAGTCGCAGTTTAAAATTGAGCGCATATACAAAATCAACAGTTTGTGGCTTGGGTTTCACACTGATGTTAATAAGGTTACTGACATTCTAATCAGAAGCCAGTTCCCTGAACTCTAGATTAATTGACGTGTAAAGTCTTTCCTTCATACGAAGTTTGTCCCGCATATTGACGTGATGCGTACTCTACAAGATACTTTAAGCTTCCTTACTTGGGCTTCAAATCTTTCCTTACTAGCAAGAAAGTTAGTCGCATTGTAGATATGTATTGTAAGGATGTTAGTATTAGAATTATCTTTACCTTATTTAAAAACTCATCTTACTTTCGTACTAAGGACCGCCTTCCTAAATGCTTTACATCCGGGGGATCTATAAGTTTACTTGTGCCGGCTGTAATGTCAGTTACATTGGAGAAACCTCCAGACACTTCCCAACACGGGTCGAAGAGAATTTAGGCAAGGACAAGGCCTCGCATACATGGAAGTATTTGAGGAAAACTGATTGCAAGAACGCATGCTCGGAACAGTGTTTTTCCATTTTAGATCAAGCACCGACTGACTTCCAGATGATATGAAAAGAGGCTATGTTTATCAACTGGGAATGTCCTAACCTTAACACCCAAGTTAACCACCTGACTCTAACTTTATCTATCTAGGCTGTCTCTTCTCTATCTGAATATCTTCTTCTTTCCTTACTTTTTCCTCTAGCTTTCCTTGTTACCACACTACCATGAAAATTTCATAGAGAGTCACTTTAGTATCAGTCACTTAGTTTTCCTGTGCGCATTGCGTTTATCGTGCAAGCGTCTTTTATTTTTAAGCCTTATAATCTCTAAACGATTGGTGTACTCACGCCTATTTTTTATAAATATAAGACGTTTGTTAAAATGAATATAAATTGTTAAGTTGAAAACGACGATGGGTTTATCGAGACATGACCTTGAAATTAAAACGACTTGTTTTTCTTCTCAAAGTAATTACCAATGTGGTGCTACTGCGATATGTTATTATAGATTATATGATTTTATAAATAATATTAATAATGATGAGTCTCTGACTCATCTCTGATGAGTCCCTTGGCCGGGACGAAACGTACGTAAGGCTAGCCATTTTTGAATATTAATAATGTTAAGAATAATCTAATTTTTGTTTTTTTCGAATAAGGCAGAGAAGCATACAAATGCAAATTACACTTGATAAAAAAGGAGTACTCTTTTCAATATACTGGGCGTGTTCCGACAAAATTTATCAAAACATGTGCAGTCTACGGAAGAGAGTATTCTTTCTCGTCAAGTATAGAAACTGGAACGTCCAAGAACTTCCGGTATCACGGTAAACAATGTCAACACTTTAGATACATTCAATGACCTGTTTCACTGCACTTCACGTCTGGGTGCTCGATAATGAAAATCAGCGTATTTAAAATGATCTAGCTCATCATCTAAAAATTATATTTTGTTGCAGTCTGCAATAAAATTGATCGAACCAGCTAAATTCTATTCAAATAGTCTTATAAAATATTATAACTGTGACCCGCAAGAATGGCAAGCACTTTGCGAGCCATCTCAGCGTTCTTATATTTTACTTGAAAAGGCATCCACAGGCGCTTGACGTTTTATGACGTTATGCTCTGGAAGTGTTTTCCTTATGGCTGACAAAATAAACCTCGTAAGGCAAAAGGAACTTGGCTCATTTGTTTGTTCATGTACCATGAGTTCATATTGTTTTTAGTTCAAACGAAGGACTTGCTCCTTAAGCTTTTCAATTCTGGATAGTGACTCTGCTGAAGAGCAGTGCCACATTAGAGGGGAGTTTTTAACAATTAGAGTAGACGTAGTTCTCCATTTGCGCCCTTCTCAAAGCAAATTTTAATTTTTACTTTATACTGATTAGCGTGTCTTATTCCAAGCGTCTTACTTAATATGATACAATATATATTTAACATAATACTAATATACTTAATACGTAATAATTTCGCAAGTAAAATCTCAGCTCAACAAGATGAGGAAGTAATAGTATACTTAAAGCGTTAGAATAACGGTTTCTGAGATTTTTTTCGTGTGGAAATTTCTTTCAGCAATCGCTTTGCGTTGCTATCCGTGGCTTATTTATATCAACGCGTATAGAATTTTGGAAATCGGAAATTTTTCCCCAGTATAAGCGACCAAAGGGAAGTGGTGAATATGCTCAAATTAAGATGCGCTACGTCTTCCACGACACTCGTACTGTTCACCAAGGTCAAGCCATTGCTCATATGGCCTCATCACTTCTCGCATTTCAAATGTCAATGAAGTCCTTTTTGACGATTAAGCGATATGGTGGCCATAATAAGGCGCAGGACGTGGTAATTTTTATGAAAATGAAGACATTTCTATACATAAAAAGTAAAGAAATATTCTTGTTGGAAAAACGCCTGTTTCTGGGCGCTTCAAATCTACACTCGTTGCGCAATCAGACTCGTTTAAATTTCAGATTCCTGAAGCCGTGTTTGATTGAATTCTCGTTTTACTATAGTAATTGTTTGCAGGCAATTTTCTTATACTTTATTTTTCAAAATTCAGTATCTGAATGTTGCCATAGAAACATGGATCATTAACAATTTTTGACAAATAAGCTTTACGCTGCATCCGGAGTTTCCTGCATATTTAAAACAATGAAGTATTGAACATATGGAAAATCCACGGATGAAGCTAGCCTGCGCAGCGAATCTTTTTACGGAGTTACAGGACTTGCGGTTCATTCCCATGCAATGGCATAATCCTATGTAAAGGTTCGACAAACAGTGGCCAAATAAACACGAGAAAGAAGGAACCTTGCTACATTCACCACATCACATCCGCAAAATCAGCCTGAAGCACGCCGCCATGGTTGTTTTTGTTGCCCCTGCTTTTGTCATTGTGGTTGGCGTTCTCGTTGCGGTTATTGTTATTGCTGCTGTTGTTATTGTTGTTGTTTTTATTGTTGTTGTTGTTGTTCTTGAGGTATTCATCCGATGGTAATTCCTGGCCTTATAAGAAGCGTGGAAGTTTGGTGATGAATGCATTGAATTTCGGCACGTGGGCGCCTCGATAAGTGGTCTTCTAATGTACCACAGAGATAATTAGTTGCATAAGAAGAAATGAAGGGGATGGGTCCAGGATTGTCATCACGGACGTCGTTATCGGGTCGCCGATATTGGTAGGCCGCAGGAGTTGGACCACGGCCGCTATTGCTGCCTTCTTTGTCGAAGGTCCTTGGGCCAAGAAGGTCTGGGTTTAAGGTCCATCCTAGAGTAGTCTCTGACTAATTGGATGGCAGTACTCTCCTGGCATATTTACATTGCTCCATACTCGCTATCACCTAATTACGAAGCCTGCGGGACCGTGCTTTTAGACAAAAATGTCATTACGTTACGCAAATAGAATTTCCCGGTAATTCACTTCCATCTAATTTCACTGGCAAGCCCGTACAAAAATCGAATAGCAATAAACAGTATATCCAGAACAAGTATAAGGTACCTGTCCCACTCGAACTCTTCGTGTTCAGCAAGCACAAGGAAGGCACAGATCGTAAGAAAAGCTCCAACTCGCAGTATCCACATTCCTTATTCACTTCTTCATCCTGAGACAAACATTCAAAATTGCAGCTTCAAGGAACGCCTAGCAAAAACTTGTTCGTGATTCTTGCTCAGTTGCTTTTCATTCTGAAACCTTTGGTTGTCATGGTTACCTGGTGTTCAGCAAACCGAATTCTGCTTCAAAAGAAAAAATCTTCTTTCTATTTTATGATCACGACTTGCAATTGCTTAGTGGGGACTAGTGATTTCTGTTCACAATTACGTGGCTTCTATGGGGCTTGCATATTTTACCGGTGCTATTTTGCGGCCTTAACATTATCTTGCAGATGAAGAGAACCTCGAAGTATAATGCTGGGTTTAAACTAAAGTATCTACATTAAAAATCGAAAGTAAACTGACGAGATATAAGATAAGTGCGCAGAATTTCCTCCATATTTAGAACGATTCTAGAAAACAAGAATTCAATTCTTGCTTAACACCCGTTTTCAAAGTCCTCTGTAAGAAATTAAACGTGGCTGCCTGGCACTTCTCCGGTGCGTTTTCAGACAAGCATGTGCGATCTTACGCTAGAACTAGTTCGAAATATCTATAAAATATGAAACTCTGTTGCCAGGCACCCCCGAGATAGCTCTGAGACAATCAGGAGCGGATACACTCTATATCCTTTCCCTTGTTCAGAATATGAAAAGCTGGTGAAGAGGCGAAAGAAAGTAATTTAAATTGATCCCTATCACGCTAGAATGTGAATATTTCATTTACAGCTTCTTGGCTAACATTATGGAAAGGCCACACGGTTCTCTGCAGTTTCTGAAATGCTCGATATATTTGCTTGGAGACTTCAAACAAGTCTTTGGACTTGGCAAGAGCATACAAAGCAAAATACGAGGCGCTTTGAGTTCAAATATCGTCGATTCGCACCTGTCTACTTATTACCAATCGCACGAGCTTCAAAGCTACATTTTCGGAGTTTCACTAGCTAACACGGTTATGAAATTGCATGTCGCACGTACGTAGCGAGCTTTGATTCAGCGCAAATAGACCACAATGGAAGTTCAATCTAGCTTCACCTCGCAAGCAACAACGCCTGCCCGTGATAGATTCGAAGATGAAGTTACGTGAAACTTTACTTCGCAATCAAAAGTTCGAGAATTTAGTCGGTTAGAAGCGCTTTCAGTTCCTTTGTTTAACCAGCCAAATGCCAGGCCAGCGGAGTTACATAACAAATCAACCGAAGCAAAAACTGATAGCAACCAACGTAAGCGAACAGTTCTTCAAGGAATGCTATTCAAAAAACTATAGCCCTACCATTTGAAGTTTGCAGCGTAATGTGATTTGGAGAAGCTTGCATAGCCTCTTAAGGGAACCAAAATATTCGGACCTGTTGCTATAGAAAAATACCTCAGTTCTGTATTTGCGATCACCGAGCATTCGAAGGTCAATTATCAGTGTCATCTGGCCTTGAGAAAAGCAGCAAATACGTAAAACGTCTCGGATGTCTTCTGTTTAACGACTTTTCTGGTCGTCTTCTACAGCGAACTGCTCGCGCCAACGTTAAGCAGTGGATGGTTAATGCCGAACGGACAAACAACATGCGGCCATTCTCCTAGTGACAAATCTGTAGCAGCTTCTGGCATAGACTGGCATATCTACCCAACAGGTTTACACGGGCTCGGAAAATAAAATAAAAATTGCTGGGTTTCATTTAGTCGTAATAACAGGAGGCAAGATAATACGAAATTAGCACCATCTAAGAAAGATAGAAAAAAAAACTTAAGTTTACCAAGAAACTTCTTACAAAAAAAAAAAAAAAAAAATTCCCGCAGCCAACGCACTCCTTTACACTAAAAATTGGCCGGAATGCTCACAGACACAGACCCCCCCAACAAGGGAAATCTTCCGCCCCCGTTAAGCGAAGCCATTTTCTCTCGGCGGAGAAAACGATATACGCGATGGGGGCCGCGACGGGGGGCGGGAGGAAGGGTACGATGGCGGGTGCAGGGATGCGCGACTGCTGGCTCTTGGTAGACTCAACACAGGATCCGGAATCTGCAGATGGACTGTAGCTTCTCGAGGCATTTGGGTTTTCGCGTTTTGGCGATCTGCGCTTTTCGTACTAGCGACATCTGGGCCCGACGGGTATTTAGAAATGTCCGTGTCGCTTTGGAAAGCCTTGTTTCTGAACAACGTGTTTAGGGTGTTGTCGAATCGCAACAGCTCCTTCTTCCCTTGCTTGTCCACGTACATCTTGCGGATAAAGTAGACGGCTACTACGATGATGACGATGAGTCCCACGGCGATAGGTATAGAAATGGCTAAAATTGTTGCCGTAGACCTCCCACTAACAGGAGCAGCCTTATCTAGACAAGCAATCCAAAACACAAGTCAACCATACGTATCTAGAAAAACAAATGGCGATCAGACTTTCACCGCAAAAAAACCTTCACTGCATATTTTTGTACAAAGAAAAACAGCTTCAATCACTGAAGATTAAATGACACCCTTGCAGACAAGGATGCTCGGATCCCTATTTTGACGCACAGAACATGGACTAGGCTAAAGCCTAGACAACTATTATTCCTTACCTACGCATGTGTATGAGCCTTCAATGTTCTCGCAAACGGCGCTACCGTTGCATATAGGGTGAATGTCCTGCGCCAGACATTCGTTGACATCTGTACATGACGTTCCGGTAAAATTATACCCTTGGTCGCAGTTGCACCGGTACCATCCGTCGGTGTTCTCGCACTTCCCCTTGCCACACGGATCAGGCTGGACGCATTCGTTAACATCTGTGCAAAACGTTCCGTTCCCTACGTAACCGATCGAGCAAGCGCATTCGTATCCCTCGCCGTTGATTAGGTTCCTACATACGGCCTTTGCGCTACAGTTTGTCTCGTTCTTGTCCATGAGACACTCATCTCGGTCTTGGCACTCGTTGCCAACCATAACGAATCCGCGGCGGCAGGTGCACTGGTAGGATCCTATCGAGTTGGTGCAGTCGGAGAATCGAGGACACGCGCTCAGTGGTGACTCGCACTCGTCAACGTCACGACACGTCTTTCCGTCACCGCTGTAACCTAGCTTACAGACGCAGGCGTACGAGCCGGGAATATTTTTACAAAAAGCATCGGGCGAGCATGTGTAGTCACCGCGGGCGCACTCGTTTATGTCGGCGCACCCCGAGCCGATGCCGAAGTAACCCTGCTTGCATCTGCATTCGTACCGGCCGATCGTGTTGGTGCACATCGCGTTCGGATCACACACGCTCAGTGCACATTCATCCACGTCGACACATCGGAAGCCGTCACCTTGGAAACCTCGACGGCAAACACATTGATACGACCCTTGGGTATTAACACAATCCGCGTTTGGGCTGCACGACGACAACATGACTTGACACTCATCGTAATCTAGGGAGGAAAAAAACACCATCGACTAAACGTTGGGCTTCACGGTTCATTTTGGGGGCTAATGCTTTCAATATCTATGACTATGATCACAACAACAGACGACAACAGCGCAAAAGAAAGGCTTAAGATTTGGTAGTAAAGATTGATTAACTATTTTTGTATTTTAGACTCAGGGAAGAACAGAGAAAAGGATCCTAGTCGGAGCCACTCCGAATAACGATCCATATAGTAGCAGAATTTACAGAGTACGTTTGCAGGATGAAAAAAAAAAGGCCAGCACAACGCAAGGATCAATTGGCTAGGCTACGTCGCATCGAAACATTTTTCGTTTTTTTCGAGCGCAAAAAGAGCATCACCTACCGACACAAAGGTTGGTTGTTAGAAAACGATAGCCTTCATCGCACTGACAGCGATAACCTGCTCGCGTCCACTGGCAGGTTTGCAGAGCAGCGCAGTACGGCGATCTTACGTTGGGGTCGCATTCTGAACCGAACGCTAAACGATAGGGCAAACTCGTTTCTAAAATCACCAGCTTCTAGAAAATTCTCGCGGTGTAGGAGACTATGAAAGAGCGGATCCGAGCTAGCTGCAGATATATAGAAAATGCAGTTATCCTCTAGTACACACGTACCTTCAATATTTTACAACGGACAATTACAGCCTTTCAAGGCATGACAAAAAGCAAGCACGTTGAATATACACAAATATGGTAAACAATTGACTTACCCAAAGTCAACATGCCTGCCAAATCGATGATGGTTATGTTTACGATTTCAGCTACATGTACCTTAATCCGCTCGGACAGATATATTAAAGGAACTTCACGGAACATGGCTGCCAACTCAGTCGAGCTCGACCAAGCGGCCATGAAATTCTGGAAATCAACTTGAGGAATATTATCGTAAAGACTGACAAACTGGGTAACACTCCAGGTAGTTCTTTGCAGAACATCATGCCCATACCTAGAAGAAATTTTTTTGAGACAATCTCTACGTAATTTTCGCCTTGCGACAACTAATTACACACATACGGATCGGTGCCATCAAAAAGGCTTTCAAAAATTTCTTCGCACAAAAAATTGGCTAGGGGTTGTGCTAAACTTGTAAGCCATGGTAAATATTCGTTCACATTTAGTACAAGAGGACAGTGTTAATAACAACTAGATTGATCTTTATGAGTCTCCGGGCCCGGACAATTGTCAGAAATAGCGCAACAAGGCCGAAATTTGCGTTAGAGAAATTGCTCCTATGCTAACTATAAGAAGGCGGAACGGACTTCACATCTTATTACAAATAAAGCTAAGGTGCCAGAAAACAGTGGATAAGCTTCAACGCTGTACGCTTAGGAAAATAATGTTTTCAAGATGCAACGGCGGCATTTTGACGCACAGTAAAGGCACCAGGAGCTACCTGAAATAAACTAAAACAGTACTAGTATTTCTTTAATAAATCGCGCTGTCAATATGGGCTCCCAAGCAGAGTCTTTCACGGGAAAAACCGACGAGTGTTGAATTTTGATAACAAACGAGATATCCAATATGGAACAGGTAGAGCGTATTACAATACGTTCTGACGATATCTTAATTCGGCGCGAAGATTCGCAAAATAAAATTAAGAGAGCACGCAAGTACTCAATTACTAGCATTATGGGACATATCAGTGGCAGCAGACTTGGTGATTGCTCAGGCAAGTTGCAGCTAAGCAGTTAAAATACATAACCAGAAATGGAGGGGTGGCAGCAATGTGGAATGACGAGTCAGCATTCACAGGAGATTTAGAGAGTCACCACAGTGACAATAGGGGAGAGGCAGAAGAGAAGAAGCAAAGAAAGAAAGAGAAGGGGGTACGAAATAATGTAATTGGTAGTCAATTACCATAATGCTGCCGCGCTGCTAGGACGAAAAGCTTCGTGGATTGACTAAATTCGAGAATGGCGAAATAAGAGAAAAAGTCCCTCATCCGATTGCTCAAACAGCGAGCGATTCTAGAAGATGCCAGCTGATCTTAAAATTTAACATGGCATATAAACGTTCAGCTGAATCTCTGGCATGCAACAAAGTCCGGAAACAATCGGCGTGCAGTCCGCAACAATAGCAGTGCAACTCCGTACCTATCCGCTTCCAGTCTTAGGAATTATCTGGGGACACTTAAAACTGTCAGCTTCCAAATTACCAATACAGCCACTACCGACCCGCAAGTGGCCTAAGGCTTTGGTCGGAAAACTCAGAGCATCTGATACATATGATCTTTTCTGCGCAAGCTAGCAAGGCTTACGTAGGTTTTAGCGCGCGAATTTTGAACTTTTTCTTAAATCTTCCGTTTCATTGATATTGCAACAAGCAAACAATATATTGAAACTTACAATTTGTTTGAAAAAATTCAGCTTATACGCAGCCAACTTGCTTCACATCTGAGCTGCACTGCTATCAAATGACTGCGCTTGTTAGACCACAATTGGAAGATATATAGGCTCACATCAGAACTCGATCCAACCTACCTGCGTGAGAGAGAGGCTGGCGATTCTATCATGGCGCTGGCGAATCTGGAGTTGTTGCGGTCAAACAGACCACGAATCCCAGATAAAGATTTCTTCACTATAACTGTAGCAGACAATTGAGTGAATTTTCGAATATGATCAAGCGTAGCCTTCGAAAAGAAATCGAGTTCATAAGAGGCCACGGTAAATAGCTTATTAAAATCCACCCTTGATAGCCCAAAGGTAACCTCAACCAGTTGATATAAAGTGCTTTGCATCATCGAGGTTAGAGAAATTTCGTATTTGCGACTCAACACGTCCAGGGAATCACCCGATATTAGCATCACATTTGTACGAAATTCAAATTCCACTTGCGCGATCGTGCTGTTGTGAGAAATCATATCAAACAATGACTCCAAGGACAACGTCCGCAAGTACTGCGTGGTCAGCTGGTCGTTCTTCAAAACCAGGTACAAATTATTGAACGCGATCGCGGCACCAATGGTCGACGTGTATAGATCGAGGCGGTAAATTTTTTTCAAGAGTGACCACGGCTTGCGATGGACTTCCTCCAGCGTTGTGCTCAGCGGGTTACGAGTCAAGTTGTCAATGCTAACGTTGCCCGAGAACGTAGACGAAATGAGCGGCTTCCTTGCTTCGCTTTCCACGAACTGCAGCCCCTGTTCGACCTTACCTATATAAACAGTGGGTTTATCTAAGTCACTCTGCATAAACACGCTATTGGCCAGCAAATCCGATTCCGTCATGTCGTAAATCTCAAGACGGGATGAAGATTCTGGCGACATACTGAAAAGCACCTTTGCTGTTTCCTGCCAAGATTTCTTAAAGCAAGACTGAGAAATGGACTCCAATCGCTCGGCTCTGTAGTAGGCCGTCGAATAACGGCACGAAACACTCCACTGGTAAAAGCTTGACTCCAGCAAGCGAACTTTATCGATAATCGAAGTTATAATTTGAAGATGCACCGAGGCATCGACGTTGTGCAAACTTGCGTGAATCACGTTAGTGAAGAGATTATTAAGGTCAAGTACTGTGACCTCACCCACAAATTTCAACTTCTCTTCAGTTACATTTAACAGTGCCAAGTATGACTTCATTCTAGGTAGTTCCAGACGCTGAATGGCAAACCAAGCTTTTTGACGTACTTGATCTATATATGGCTTGGCTACGAGAGTCGATCTAGGCTCATCAAACGCAGCGACAACGTCTGCCTCCATGACCTGGAAAATGGATGCTAAATACGTCACAACATCGGCGGTGCCAGCCCCCGACATATAAAACTGCACATAGTGAAGGAACGTATTCAACGGTAACTTCCACATCTGCTCAAATGAGTAGCGTGGCATACTCGACATGAATACGTTCACCGTGCTTGACATAAATTTGCTAATCTGCTCTGCAGACATGTTCTTGCTCGCGAGATAATCACGCACAACTGTGCTGTCGTTAATAATAGCCGTAAGAAAATCCTCCGTTTCCATAGTTAGGGCGTCAATGTAGGACAATTTGACCTTGCCGCATAGTTCCGAAATGGCAACTTCGTTGAAGTAGCTAGGAACACCTGTGGAAAACAAGAACTGAATACAAGGTATTGGTCTAGTCGCAATAGAACGCCAGCCGCATCATGGCGCCTAAATGGCTACATACTAAAGTGGTTTAGTTTTGTGCAGAGCGGATATGCTGGTTATAGAGTAGAACGGTGGGTCGTGCGGCTACCCGGCAGGCAGTCAAACAGGCAGGTAGACAAGCAGGCGAGTAACAAGGAAATTCAGGCAGGCAAGTTAGGCAGAAATTCAAGCAGGCAGGCAGGCGAAAAATGCAGGCCGGTAGGTAGGTAGGTAGGTAGGTAGGTAGGTAGGTAGGTAGTTAGGTAGGTAGGTAGGCAGGCAGGCAGGCAGGCAGGCAGGCAGGCAGGCAGGCAGGCAAGGACGCGACGTGCATCAACGAATGATTTCTTATCCTAGCAAATCAGTACCTTGTGCAGGTCTTGGAATTAAAACGGGCGGGTTTCGATTAAATAAATACCCTTGAGAACCACGAACCAACGCGGATATCGTCAGAAGCAGCAGTATTGATCCCATATTTGTCCTAGGAGATAGATAAAACAGCAACACATACACACAAAGCAAGCATGCGATGGACCCCGTAAACACGCACACAATCAAGGATCGGCAAGGCGGATCTTAGTCTTTCATAGGTAGGCTTCTTTTTCATCTTCGGTAGTCCAATCGCCACAAAACGAACACTTGTAAGCGGGACTAATACCAGTCCTGCTCTACAGAGGCAAAACAAGTGCCATTTGACCTCAGACATAAGCCAGCGTTGAAGGGCTCCAAAGGTTCGGTCTTCGATCTAAGAATATGCGTTAGCCCCTTACGCCGAATTAAGGCAAAAGACGCAGTGAGCACACTTCAACTCGACTAGATTCAACACTTCGCTTGACAATTCGTCTCAAGTTCAGATAATCAATGGATAACCTGATCGAATCCAAAAGTTTAATTCTCATACAGTCTTCTCTCCTCGCAAAATCGTCCACATTCGACAAAGATTCATTCGACCCCAAATTCAATCTCGTTCAATCCCTTTGTTGTACGACCATCTGGAGTACCTTTCTTTTCTTCGACTGGTCCGTATTTTATTTTTATTTTTGGTTGATTAAGAAGTCAGGTTTGCACAACTTGCAAATACAGGCTCAATTGGACTAGCAAGCCAGAGGCGCATACCTTGCAAATACAGGATTAACTAAGTAGAACTGTTTATGCTTAAAGCTATGGAATAAACGACATTGGAGAGTTAATGCATCCAGTATGGTCCAGGCTCCCATCCACATTTTTACCTATTAAGAAATAAGGAATTGACTGAACTCATTTGCTATCACTGGCGATCGATGGACTGTGCATCGGGGAAAACTTCCAGCTCTCCACCAAAATCAACTAGAAATCCCTCCCGAGTTTAACAAAAAAAGGACGCATCTGTCTTCTGCTCTGTCAAATTAGCACGCAGAGACCCACTTCCCCAAACCCGTTGTAAATCGACTTCAATAGGAGCTTCCGACAATGCAACTGGTTGCTTCGGGTTCACCAAGCTAGCGCAAGGACCATATGGCTATGTATGGCTAGTGCAATCAGTCGGTATATATGGCTTGTGCAATCAGTCGTCGTTCTTATTTTGCCAAAAACCCGAATAAAATCGTTGCTGTTGTTGTTGCTGTATAAATAGCATTATTTGATGATTTATAAACAGATTTTGTCAGGCAAGTTTACGGAATTAGGCAGTCAGTCGTTTGAACAAGTAAGATTTTTCTTTCTCCTCATCCTTGACGGTTCTGAGCACAACTGAATTAGAGTGGGAATTATGTAGCCAACAAGTTACGACCGGTCCTCATTTTGAGCAAAACTTTTGTAGGTGTTGATGAATTGTGGTTTGCCGATAGAAAAAGCGAGTATTTCAAGAGCTCCAGCACTAGCTTAAGTAAGACTTACTAAGGTTTACAAGTGCCTTGCAACACTATACGACAAGCAAAATTTATTCAAGCATACCGATGAACTCCTTTCCTCGTACGGACCAGTGTTTCGAATCAAATTGAAGATCTAGCAAAGACCACAGGCGAATATCATTACGGAATGGAAGGCAGCATCGGAAGCTACAAGGAAGCTTCATTAGCTTGATATCTGACTTGCGCGAGCTAGTTTGATATCTGACTTACGGGAGCTAAATAAAAACATGCTACATCAAGCTATGAGTTGTCCGGAGTACCTCGCAGCCCAGACGTCGTGGTTGCGTAGGCAGCGAAATTAAACGCAACAGATTATAATCGGAAATATATAATTAGAACTAAATTAACCATACAATGGGAAGCGGAAAGCGTGCACCGGTTTTCGGTTTGGGTACAACGCGGTCTTCAAATACTGAAATTATGTTGATCAACCCCGGTAATAGCTTACCTAAAAAAAATTCTGCCCCTGCAAGGAACATAGACAGTGCAAACCATTCCACACGGTAGCAGAACTACTCCAAACCCACCCAAAGCAAACTTCTTAAAACCACCCAGTCCAATCATTTCAAACGATGGGAAGCTGAAATATCAATAACATAGAGGTAAAACGAACCACGCATCAAAACGAGCATGAAGAGAGTACGATGAACTATGCATTAACTCAAAAGCTGGAAGTTTTACCACAACTTACGAAGCTGAATACAACTTACTGCATTGATATGTGGGGCCCTGGCTTGATGGTAATTAAAACGCAACAACTCAAGCTCGCACACGTGTTTGTTTAGATAATAAATAGATAGATAGATAGATAGATAGATAGATAGATAGATAGATAGATAGATAGATAGATAGATAGATAGATAG
>QQSS02240931.1:17500-21207 GCA_003687565.2 Craspedacusta sowerbii | reverse complement strand
TACATACATACATACATACATACATACATACATACATACATACATACATACATACATACATACATACATACATACCTGCATACATGCATACGAACATACATACATGCATATATACGAAGCTTTGCTGCATCTGTCGATCGTTTTGCTTGCTGTAGAAGAAGATGATGAAGATGTATTTGACTTTCCGCAAAAAGTGTCAGATCTTCAATTGAACGAGGACCTGTTGAGAAACAGACGGGCAGCTGAAGGTAAGCGTAATCACGCTAATGTATTCGTGCCTACTTCGTTTCCTTGTACTAGTACACTTGCCTGTAACATAATGTGAAGCGAGCGTTCTATCAGCAAGTGTTGTTTTCCAATCGCGTAAGCTATGTTCACCAATGTGAGGCAGAGAATAGCGACACGACAAATCGACGCTCGTTCTTGCCGTTCTTATACTTACATATAATGTGCGTGCGATACGTTGTTGTGACTTATGAAAATATTATGCCTTCAACTTGTGCATAGCAAATGTGGCATGGCGTTAACATAAAATCAGCCGCACGTGAGCATTCTTAAGTTTTGCTCTTCACCGTTGGCGGGGCTGGAAGCTTGTGGCTCGGGCAATTTATTTACTGAATTGTATGCCGTTCTTTAAAAAAGTTCGTTAATTTCGCTCTCATTGCAAGGCGATGAATATCTTCTGTCGATTGGTTTGTTGTTTCTTATCGAATTACTTACCTGTTCATTTTTTATTGATTCCGTGTATTTCTTGCTCCGCTTTGGAGGGGCCTGTTGTAGTCGAGAAATGCAATTTATGAAATGCAGGCAGAAAGGAACAAAAGAGGGAATGCTCTTAATTTTACAAGGAATCTTATATGCTTCGAAAATGCCTTGGCTAAGAAATTCTGGTGGCGCGTCAATTCTTGCGAGGAGTTGCTTTGATTGCAGCTGTTCTCTTCTACGTCCATCTACAGTATGTTACCTTAATGTCGCCGAAATAGTAACCTTGATGGCCCGCGCCGTGCAATGCGTGAAAGAAACCTCCGGTGCCATGCACCCCACGTTCAGCTTTTCATCATTTATGGTCTTGATCGGACAAGAACCGGAGCGGGAAGGAGTAATATGAGAATGTTGATTCTGCGATTGTGGACAAGGTTGCGAGCAGGAAGCGGGTAGAAGGAGAAGGAAAAGAAGGAACCAGGAAAGCTAGTGACCAACTTGAAGACAGTTTACGGTCATGGGTTCTCAAGCAGTTCTCGAGCACGGCAAACATCCGTACGATTGCCTATGAGTTTGATTTATGAACCAGTGAAGCTCATTTTTGATGCGGAGATCAATGAAGAATTGAATGGAAAGTAGATATTTTGCACGCCTCGGGTGGTTGCAAAGCTGATGGAGCGCAATTAGTTACAGCGTACGCCTCTACAGTGAACGACAGCTTTGGATTCTTGAAGGAAGACGCAGATCAACTATTCAACTAAATTTTGTTGATTTCTTAGTTACGAGTGAACAAACATTCGAGAACGCAGAATTATGAAAGAGATGAGGCTTCAGTATGGTTTGACAACCCGGGTTAGACAAGCGATCAATCGTAGCTGGTACTTTCATCCTTGCGATATGAGAGCAAATATGAAGCATGGCCACAAGATTATTAGCCTCGGCTACCGAGGATGCCTCCTATTCCAATGAATGCAGATTTATTAACCTTTTTATGTAAAAATTCCCTGTTTTACGGTACGTTGCATTAATTGGTAATAAATTATTCTTCTTCTTCTTCTTCTTCTTCAAGAACTACAACATATTCACAGCAGAGGTGCCAGAAGGTTATACTGTCAGCTGAACTTTCACGAAACTTGTTTTTTCAAGGCCAAGATCGAACTGTTTCTGTAAGCATGGGATGCCGGGTGAAAGCGACCAGGACACGTCAGAGACTAAAATTTAGCATGCGACTGCACGACGTAGGATGACAAAAGGCTAGCCTATCATAGGCTAGGTTATGGCTAAAATGATAGGCTATAATAATAGGCTGGAAAAATCTTACAATTGGTTGGTTGAATAATTTCATGGTAAATAAAGATTCGTCTATGACCTTGACCTTAAATTTGAATCACGCGCGAATGTGCATGAAGCCCGTACGTCCTTCCTCAATCCAAACCGTAGCCAAGACAGCAGATGATGCCATCGCACCTCAACAAGGAATATTACCTCAACCGCATTGCGTGTGTTCTAAGCTCTCAGGTGCCACCTTTTCCTTCTGCTTGTGGCCCTGCACAGCTTGATCCGGACAGAACAGCAAAAGAACTAATATATTTTTCCTCTCCATGAACGCAGGACACTATTAGGTCATCGCTTAAATAAACTTAAATTACTAAAATCAAAGCGAGACTCCAGTCAGAAAATACAATACTCAACATCCGGTAAGTAATACTGTCCTTTATAAAAGATCCGTGCTTCTTGGAGAAGCAGACATCTTCAGTTGCCATGGCTAATCGGGTCGAGGATGTCACCTTAATACGAGCTCGTTTTAAAACGAGTTAAGCATGAGGTAAGACAGTGCATCTTAGTAATTAGACGAGGTCTTATACGAAAGTCAAAAGAAGAACCAAATAGAAGAAACAAGGTTAGGACGCCAGGCAAAGTAGTACCTATAATAGAGGGGAAAACTATCATAGAAAAAGTTAGCAAGTAGTTTTACTCCTTTAGTTTGAAGGAGCTGTAGCAGTTTGAAAGCAACTTTCAAAGTTCTTCATCGCCGTTACGTCATCTTGTAACCCACCGTCATTGCAAGTATCACCATGCTTTGACCTTGATGCCATCTACGTCCATGCAAGAGATACGGTAAATCGATAATAGCAATATGGCAATATAGCTACTGTTCTTTGCTGAAAGTCGCAGGCAAAGGATTTATTGACCAGCAAAGATCATAGCACGCGCCCTCCACCAGCAGATGGCATGTCAAGTGCGAGGAAAGATAGTTAAGTAATTAATTATCATGGTGTCTCATAGTCAATATTTCAGTCCTTAATGCAAGCTGCGTGATTCCTTTTTCCAGTAAGCTTTATTGTTACTATATCCAGTATAGACTGCTCCTAAGACGTGCAAGATAGCTAGGTCCTGATTTAGTGTCCCGTCAAAAATTTAATATGTTTTGAGGTGATAGGGTTGTGGAACTCAGCCACAGCAGCCAGGAATCCCATCTAAAATGTCGCGTGTTAATGCATTGGTGGAAGTTCTTTAATTTTTTCTTCATTTTTTACAATTAGTTGACTCTGATTAGGAGCCATTGACTAAATTTGAAATTCAATTTACCAGTAGAAGTCTTTGAAGAATTTAGTTTACCAGTTGAAGTCACTGACTGTTCTTCTAATTCGCTCTTTCTCTGACCGTTCGGTACGTTATCAAACAGCAGCGCTGGTCTTTTGCGGCTCGCTGCATTGTTGACATAAGCAGGCAGGAGCGCTTTGCGCGTTGACTGACTGCACCCGCGTGCTTTAGAGTGTGTGTGTGTGTGTGTGTGTGTGTGTGTGTGTGTTTGTGTGTGTGTGTGTGTGTTAGCGTATGTGTGGTTGTGTGTGTGTGTTAGTGTATGTGTGGTTGTGTGTGTTAGCGTTTGTGTGATTGTGTGTGTTAGCGTTTGTGGGGTTGTGTGGTTGTGTGGTTGTGTGTGTGTTATATGCACGTGCGTTAGTGATTGTGTATAAGATGCGGCATTTGTGCGCGCCGCT
>QQSS02240931.1:0-15000 GCA_003687565.2 Craspedacusta sowerbii | reverse complement strand
GATTGGACTGGAGATTCTAAGATCTCTAATGCAGATCGGCAAGGTGAAAATATTTTTCCTGCCCTTGTTGTGAAGAGAATATGCTCGTAGGTTCTAGACGTGTATTGTTTTTACTGACCTTCAAAAAATGCTTCAATACTGTATATTTATGAGCCAATACGTGTATAAATAAGCATTTGTGAATCTAGTTTTGGTTTAGAACGTAATTTTTCCCCAGATTTTTAAATAAATTTTGACGACACTAACTTTGGAGTAAACATTTATCATGTGAATGGCTATGGTACCGCAACACGGCATCGCGTACGAATTGGGACTTGTTGAGCTCATCAAATATTAATTATGGCTTTTGAGCTGCGGTTTATTGGGCTCTTTTCGTGTGACCAGGCTGCTGAACCTTTACTATCTCAAATTTGGCAGTTTGCAGGTAACTACGCATCGAACGAATTGAGACTTTCGCAAGCTTAAATTTTCGCAAGCTCTCGAGCTTTTATTGCACATACTTCATAAGTCATATTACATTCATATGACATTCATTCTGATTCGCACATTGCCGCTTTGTAACTCCACGCGTGGCATGCGTGCAGACTGTGGTATATCTGCGAATGGAACAGGCCTTTGTATAGAACTGTAACTACTAGTTATACGTCAATTAACACCGTTCAATACTATCGCTTACTAGCGTTCAATACTATCGCTCTTCTCAATGCACCCGGCTTCACTAGGAAAAGTCGTGTCAGCTAACTTTAGCTTCCGATTTAAAATTTTCTTATATGCTGTAGCTTGACATTTCATGCATTTTAAAGATTTTATGCAATAATAGGCTGATGGTAGGTTGATTCATATTATGAAGGAAAATATCGGCCATGTACGGAAGGTAGAGGGTGATGTGAATAATGATTATTGAAATTGCAAATCCAGATTAATCTCCAGGCTTTTATTAGCTGTTCATCCGTCACAAGGTCGCTAATAACCACGAGTGCTTCATGCTAAATTGATGATGGCATACCCGACAACGTTGTATCCTCTTCCAATAAATCCCTCTTCCAATGCATGTAAAAAAAATTTTAACCGCAAAGTTTCAAATTCAGTGTGTAAAGATCGTCACAATATGCTGGGCATTTTTAAAAGTTAGTAAATGGATAGCTATGCTCAATGAAATGTTAAATTTCACATTACTCTATAAAGAGATTTAAACCTGCTGGGCCTACTGAACGCCTGTTTGACATAAGTATATGCATATGAATGATGGATTGGGCAAAATATTCTAGCGTTTGGACATGTTGCAATGTTGAAATGTCTTGATTTTGCGTTTATGGCTAAAGCCAAATTTTCCAGAACTAATTGGCCAATTATGCTACAATCAGCTCTATGCATTTAAGGATTTCGCATTTTATGCATGAATCAAGTGTCCATACAATTTTCCTGGAGTATTCGGCCCCATACGGCCCCAGACGTTTTTCCATACTGAGCCCTTAGGTGACATTCACTATTTTCGGTTTGGTTGTGTAGCTGCATTTTGCTGCCTCCATCTAAATATTTGCTTTGTCTGGGATGTTTTTTTTAATGCTAGATGTATTACCTGCTCTTCCTAATTTTAGAACTCGAAAGCCTTTTCAGCACCCTTAACGCTGTGGAAGAACCGGCGAAGAAAGAGCAAACAAGATCTGCTCCTGATGGCGATGATGTAGGGCATAAAATTTTGTTTGCACTTAACCTTTTTGTCTAATTTTCGTAAATAGATTCGGATTTTACGTATTTGTTTAACCTTGCATTACTTTGTAAAAACATGTTGTCGCGTGCTACTACATCTTTACATATTCCGTGCGAACAAGCTCGAAGCTCTATTGCCTCCTCTTGGCGCCATTATTCTGGACTATCTTGGACTTCGTGTTACCTATTGATTAGGTTGCTGTTGAGGATCTTGGTACACACTTCACTCATCCACACCAAACACATTCCTCATACACGCCACATGTATGGCCCACGATTTACCGGAAACATCTGCTACGTGCCAACGAACCATATTCGGTCCCGATTCACATGCATCTGCAGCCTGGCCAAACGAATTTGCATGTATATATGGTGGGCCTATCTTCAATGTAAGCATTATCCAAAAGATCTCCAACAGACACATAATTTGCGTTTTTGTCTCCAAGAATAGACTCTCTAATATCATAGCGACAAAAAGCGTAGACTGCTTTTGCGAGGATGCAAATACTAAATGCTCAATATACTTGAATTGTTGTCCTCTCGTTTGGCGCACTGTGATATAGCGCGATCCATCTTCAATGTAAGCATTATCCAAGAGATCTTCAGCGTACTTAAACACACGGTTCATTGCGCAACATGGTATCAGAAGTGGGATTTTGAACGACCAACTCGAGGCAAGATACCTGGACCAAGCAGCTTAAAAGCTTGGATAATCGAGTCCATGGGAAAGAATGGCCTCCAGGAATGGAATTCCCGTACACTTACCGTAGGATATGACAGGCGGTCTCTCGGTCAAAGAAAGAGCCCCAAGACCATCATGGACAAAATGAAGGAGCATTTAGTGCTAGCAAGTTAATATATGAACGCTTTAAGATCATTCTAGAAATCAGTAGACCGGCAAGTCCGTCGACGACTATCGATAATCCCCCTTTCAACCAGCCACATATGAGTTTCGTGTTTTGGAGGAGAGTCTGATAAGCTGCTTCATCACGCTCGATTGCAATTTAGAGTTTTTGGAAGTTGACCGTGTGCCAACAAGATCGAATGCCAAAGATGACATAACGAATTGCGAGAAGCACTGGCGGACGATACGACATGCCTGCCGTTCTTGTAGCGGATGGAAGGACTTCTTTCAACTGTTTCGAACTTGAGACCTTCGCCACAATTTGGGAGCTTAGTGTTTCACGGACCCGTACCACGGCCTATCAAATCAGAAGTACGTAAAAAGACTGCTTATCAAAGCAAATGAATGCAACCAGGACTTCTACAAGGCTGTTCTGGGCTTCACGCATGCGCCTGGGATTGGAAGTAGTCCAGCACAAAAGCTAATGGCCTGGCGAGCAAGAAGGCTTCTTCCAAGAGCTGAAACTCTTCTCCAGCCAGCATTTTGACAAAACATTTCGAAAAGAACTATTGCGGAAAAAAACTCTTTTCGGATCGGAAATCGCAAAAATCCGACCGCACTACAATCGCATAGCTAAGGACGTGCCGCCGCTCCGATACTTTGAGGATGAAACCCCAACCGGGAGACACCTACTTGGAAGAAATGGTGGGTCTTGAAAAAATTAGGCGAACGCTTGCATGTGGTGTATGTCGATGGCAAAACGTCAAAACGTGCTCAATTTGTGAATACTGCAGCGTGGTTACTTAGTTGCATGGCAGTAGTGTTGGCGCATTTAGTAGCGCAATCTTTGAAATGGAGGCTGTTGAGGGTCTTGGTACAGACTTCAAACACTTGCCTCCACGCAAAACACTCACTTCATGCGCATTATCCAACACTTCTGTAGCGTACGTGCAACTTGTGTGTCATCGCGCAGCAAATGCTCTCTTGCTAACGGTTGTGTTTCGTGCTTACACCAATGCCTTGCTTTAAAGCGACCTGTCAATTCTAATACTCGTGCTATTGTCAGAGTCACGATGTAGTTTTAAGCTATCGTTTGCGATGCTAAGTGGCATTTTCTGTAGCTGACCTTTGATATTCCATGTGAAGGTTAGCGCAACATTAAATGGTTTGTATGGTAGCTAGCCTTAATTTTGGTTCATGAAGCTCATAAGAAATGGTTTAGATATTTTCAAGCCTTAATGTGCCATGAAGTCTTGCAGAACTTACAGCTACAAGTAAAAGAGCGCTCCTTTCAAACAGTGCTCCTCGGTACAAACACTACTATCAACGTTACTCGCTTGCTTCATGGAATCTGAAGTAGTTTTCATCGGTGGTGACAATTTTTTTTATGTCGTCAAAAGTTTTTAGCAGGTAGACTCCTTGCGCTCTTAATTAACTTTGCGTATTTGTTATTGCCTTCAGGCTGGTGCTGATGGAGTGGCACTTAGTTATGCCAATTGGCTTATGGGACTACCTGTAAGTCATATGTCAAAATCGCTGCAATCACGCGTAGCGTACGTTTCCACTTCTCAGACTGACTGATTATGACCTGTATGAACATGCAAGGCTGAAGAAAGGAGTCTAGACTCGAATGAACCTACTAAATATAGCCTATGACCTTTTTTAAAGCGATCTTTATTGTCTTGTTGCAAGCTGAGCTGTATTTCGTCGTATATGGGTAAAGTATTTGCCAGGTTTATAACAGCAGCTTGCTGCGCACGTGTAAGCAGTTGCCTGTCAGTCGTCAACTTAAATTATTAAACTTATTAATTTTTTTTAATTTTCTAGCAAGGCTGATAAATATTTTAATAAGTGTGATACGGTTACCAGCACAACGAATATGTGAATATTGCAGCACAGATTTAAGGAAACAAGTACTAGACCTTAGCATCCGACCTCTAACATCACAGGTAACGAAGAAGGCTTACGTAAAAGATATTCTGGAAAGACCACCAATTATTATAAAGCAACTAATGTTTATCTGGGTTGATGCGTTACAGGAATCTCCGCTAGGTGTTCTTAAGGTCGTATGGTGGTTGATAAATGTCCGCAACCAGGTCAGCTTCGGGTGTCATGAACACTTTCGAGCAGAACCATGATCCAGCTTTGAACTTTCTCCGTGTTTCAAAGTGTCTGGATTGATTTCTTTTCAGTCCAGCAGGGTTGCTTGCGTTCTTGTATTTTATGGACCGCTGAACTGAGCAGTAATTTCGTCGTTTCGTTGTTTCCAATAACTGCGAGCTTCATTCTGAAAAAAATTCGTTTGCGCGGTGTAGTTGGCTTCAATGTTTTCATATGGATCGGCACTCTCTCATTCAGACTGGTGGAGTGCGCAGTGCGTGCGTACAGTTCTGGCTAGTGTGATAGTGCCTGCGATAGAGCGGCAATCTGAAGATTTCATGAGTGACTGTCATCGCGTTCCTCTCCAAAGTTCATATCGGATTACTTCGACCTTGCTTTAAAAATGAGTGTCAGAGTTCATCTCCACTGCGAACATGGCAAGGTGTTACGCCATCACATTTGTAATCAAATAAACTGCTTCTACCGAGCTGCTGGGAAGTAGCTACCCTTATTGTAACTAGGATCTGAGATGAGACACGATTGGCTTTAAAAAAAGTGGTTAAAATTCAGAACTTCTAAACTCGAACTAAATCAGTTGTGAGTTTTTCCCTATTGTAAGGACAGAACGCCCATTCCGTAGGTCCACCTGACATGTGTTAGTGGACGAAGCTTTGCCGAAGATACTTGCTATTAGGTATGCCCAGTTGAATAGAGCTAATGTAGCGTACCAGGCTCTGGATCTCACATAAATCGATAATGTTGGGTTATTTATTATTAAGTATACATATGTTTTGGCTGTGTTAGAAGTAGTTCTGGTTTGGTGGTGTGCGTGTCTGCGATATGGCATTAATTTAATTGTTTATAATTTAGATGAACAAGATGGGGGCAGCTCTTGTTCATAAAGCTGATGTGGATCATGAACTGACTAAGTTTCTTGTAAAAGACAAACGAGGTAGTTAATGCTTGTTAACTTTTAATTTTTATATTGAGTTTAGCGATACAAGCTTGGCCTTCGCCGTGCCGAAAGTTACATGCCATTTAACTTGATTGCTGCTTTCATTTGGCATTTAAATATAGCAGGTCCAGAAGAAAATGCTAGGAGGGAATGCATATTGGATCTGTTATGGTTGTTTTATCCTTATATATTTGTAGCAGTTCATATCCGTACGCTTGTTCCAGCCAACCTCAATCTGGAGTTGTGTTGTTTCTTTCTGACCTTAAGTTATTATTCCTCTTTACTTTGGATAAGAAATTTTGTTGTGTCATAAAAATGAAATCCGCCAATAAAAGAAAAAATAAAATAAAATAAAATTTTATAAATAATTTTTTTTATTAGCCGATGCGTCTGCTAAAGCATGTAGAGCAAATATATTGAAAACCGAAATTAACAGAGGGATTCTGTTTCCACAGCTATGTGGTTTCGAAATCGCAACGTGACATACAAGACTCACTTAAGAAGAGGCGCGCTTGCCAGTGATGTGCATGTTGTGTCATCTCAAACACTAGCTGTTTAGTCGCTATCGTGACTGTGATGTGCTGTCGGCCTGGTGTGTATTCTTGAGTGGGTTTTCCAGGCCAGTTCATGGCAGTGCCGTAGGGTGTCGACTTAAAGTGTAAGATAAGTAAAAAAAAAATATTTATAGTAAGTATCTTTTATTTTAGATGCTACTCACCCCGACCGTTTGCAGGTAGAGAAGAAGCCTATTAGTTCACAGAAGTCAGAGTTGGCGAAACCTGTGAGTATCAAGTACCCTGAGCCTTCTGACTGGCGGTCCGGAAGAAAGCAGAGTCAAGCTGCTGGCCAGAAGAAGGACGTACAGCTGGCTGCGCCACGAAATATGACTTCGGCTGTAGCTCAGAAAAACGACAGTTACCTTTTCGATCGCAAAAGCAATATATCTGGTTCTGATATGATGGTAGATGCGCCTGTTGCTGCTGAATTGCATGCTTCCTCCAGCGGCCTTCAAGCTCCAGTTCAAAAAAAAGATGTCAACATCGTGCCATCTCTATGTACATCACCGCAATGCTTGTGTGAACGTTCGTGCGCGCCCGTGCCTGTGGAGAACGTACGTCGCTTGCCTCCGAATATACTTATTACTACTTGTTTTTACTAGTGGCAACTATATCCAGTCAGAGGATACTTCATAAGTACTATTACAATTTGGCACGCAAGTTTATACTCAACAAAACTGATTTTTGCTTGATTACAGTTAGGGACTTCAATTTTTACTGAACGCAAATCATGTTTGTAAATGTTCTATTCAGATACTGTGGAAAGCATTTATATCGTAAACTTTGTTGCCCTTTCAGCGAATGGGTTTATGATGAGCTGACTTGCATTTACGTTTTACAAGATTCACAATAGCGTTAATCTGATTAAAAACCTTATTAAGTTTTGCCGGGTAGCCTTCCGTTTGGAAAAAAAAAGGTTTTTTCGTAAACCATTTCTCTATTATGTAAAGCCATGCATAATTTCAAAGATTTTGCCAGGGTGAGTCTTTTCTTGGAAGTTTGGTGACTGCTGGCTGTTTTACTGGTTGGCGTTTTTGACATCATTTGCCATTCTTTCTTGCAGGTAGCTCCCTGCAAGTGTGGCAAAGGATTTAAGGTGACAATGAACGAGAAAAATATCACCGGGGATCCAAATATAGAAGTTATTGTTCCAGGAGACAACACAAACTCCAAAATTAATGGAGTGCAAGCAGCAGATGGAAAGGTAAGAGTGTTTGCTTGTTCAAGATCAAGTCGTTGTACTGATAATTGGCCTAATTGCCTGCGCATTTAAACTTGTTTGTAAACAAGTAAGACATCTGATCATACGAAGGTATGATTAGAAAAAAAAGCTTGAGCGTTGATTATTTGTGGTAAACGAAGATTGTTGGAGACCATGTGTATGCAGGGATTTGATCGTGACTCTGTAAGAAATTGTGTAACTCCTACTTGCATCAGATTTTAATTGGCGTCAAAGGATACTTTACTCCTTAACTTAATTGAACTAGCAGACGTGGCAAACTAGGCCTTTCAGGGTTTTCATGGAATTGCAATCCAGTAGCGAGCGTTCCTTTTTCTGTGGGAAAGAGTCTGTAGAATCGCTGGAAGCAATAAATGTGATGATTAAAAGATTAGCTGCGACTTCTGCTGCAGCTAACCGTCATCACAGCTGAAAATTCAGCTATCAGACCCATCTTAACCTTTATGCAGGTTCTCTATTTGCCTTTACTTTTCTCTATGTCTCTTCTTCATCATGAGTTTCCTTCTCTTCTGATTTCTCATGTGCTTTCAGCTAAACTTTTTTCGTCTTCTAAAATTTTAAAGCTCTGCTTAGCCTGTTGGCGATTGGCGCACGTTGCTTGTTAAAAATTTTGTATCTTACCAGCATAGATGGATAATCAAGTTCTATAGAGCAGCGTTACGTTAACTTCGGAATAACCTCTTTTTTGTTTATTTTGAATAATTTCTTTACGTGTCCATACCAAATCACTCAGATCTTAGCCGCAACCAATAGGCCAAGTTTTAATTGTTTATTGTATATGGCTTACCCGTGCCATCGAAGGTTTGATCACGATTGTCGAAATCAATTATACCAGAAATTAGAACACTTAGCAGATTTTCTTACTAAATATTAGATGTGCAAAGCAAACTTTCAAAGAGCGTAAACCACGTCTATTTTTTGTGAAATGGCGGGTTTCTTTCCGTTATTTGAGGCTAATTCTATTGCGATTCTTGCTCACCCCCATTTTAAATTGTAGGTTGTTGATCCTGTAGCCAGCTTGTGGTGCCAGCAAGCGTGTAATCCGCTTCAGGTGTCAACGTTAAATCCTTGCAAGTGTGCTGCTGTTTCTCCCGTTACCTCAAATGTCTTGGCGGCTGCTGTCCCTCCTCCTCTTACTCCAGCGGCAGCATCGCAGGCTGCAGCTTGCGCTCGATCCTGTTTCCCTAGGCAAGTCACCGCCACGTCTCCATGTGGTTGTGCAGACGTAGCGACGACCTTGCCTCAATCACCTCCGGTGCCGATAGCCATGAAGAAGTTGTCGTCTCCGTATTACATTGCGAAGTGGCAAGAAACCCAGAAGCCGGTAACTTCCGCAGCATCTAAAGCTGCTCCTGCTGCAGGGCCAGGTAATTAATGACGATTATCCTTGTGTGGTTTATCGTCATGTCCGTTTGCTTCTGTACGATATTCCTTGTAATTTTATTTGACTTTGAGGAAATCGTCTATAGTTCAAAATTTTATTTTTTGATTTTTTTTTTGTTTCGGTATGCTTTGCTGGGAAGCCTGTAACTGTGGCAAGAGCCTGCTACTCACGGGATGAATCATCTGCATAGATGAGCGATGGCTGCTGATTCGCTGTGACTTGATGATTTTGATTTTGTTTTCTTTTCGCCTAGCCGAAAACAGTTTTCTCACGAAGCCGTTGGTTGCGATGCCGTCTGATTATTTAAGTATCAGACACAAAAGTAAGTGGACTTGCGTGAATATCTCGAGAAGGGTGGGAAAGAGCTGCCCTTACAGCTCACAAACTGAAAATACCCGACACGATCTCGAGTTCCTTGATGTTTGCAATAGGATCTCTAAGTCACTGCAATGCTTTCATCGTGCGATACGCGTGAAGATTGAGCTGAATGAGAAATGACGATGGTTTTTCTTCGTGCTTTAGGTTATCAGGGATGTTTTAAGGACCGGAAACCCTTGCGCGACTTGCCGAAACGGTTCACACGATACCAGACCACCCCAGAGGCGTGCGTTCAAGAGTGCAGATACCAGAACTACTTGTTTGCTGGCCTGCAATACGGCTACCTTTGTTTCTGTGGCAATGGTTTCGGTAGATATGGCCGCGAAAAAGACGAAGTGTGCAATTCTCTTTGCGAGGGAGATCCCACTAGATATTGCGGCTCGTTTTGGCACAACTCAGTGTATTCAGTTGGTGAGTGCTTGCTCCATTTTTCTCTTTCGGTTTGAAATTGCTTTACAATATTTTTCGTTGTCAGATTTCTGCATACTTAGCTGTGAACCTTCTTGTATGTATATCATTTTAGTGGCGCCTTATCGAATATTTATTAATTTTCAGATAACAAGGAATATGATCCGTCCGACTTTAATTTTGAGAAGATCGATGCGGAGGAACGTGCCAGAGATACGATGCCAGCTCCCCTTGTGGCGATGCAGTCTCAGCAGCGGCAGGCGTCACCGGGCGAGTGTAAGTCGTCTGTATGGATGATCGCTGCTTTCATTCGTTCGTACCTAAAAGGCCGGGTCTCACATGTGGACTTGCTGACTTTCCAGAGCCTATTTTCAAATTAAGGCATGCCGTATCGACAACTTTCTTGTGTTTTCGTTTTGATGCGGCGGTAACGCATTAGACTCACCTTCGTTTTGCTTGCTGAGGTGTGAATCATGTGTTAGCGATCGAAGACGAAGTTTAGTCAGACTTAAGACTTTGCGTCAATGAGCGCCATTTTGCTCAATTTGGCCCATAGGGTAATTATTCTTGTTTATCTTTCATGTTTTAGCGCAAGTGAATGGTAAGTACGCGGACGTTTTAGTAAGGAGCGGAAATTGATGTTCGGTAAAATTGCACCTGCTTGTCGCAATCTGTTCCTTTCTTTTGGTCCGCCATACAGTTTTTTGTAAATTGTTGTCGCTACTTTAATCGAATGTAAAATTAAATTCTTATTGAATCTTGTAACGTCGCTTAGCTTTTGTGAAGTCAATTTTGTATTAGCAAAGGTATTTGTTATTTTTCCTCTGCTTGCGCAGTCGGCATGCGTGTTAACGTTGTGGTATTTCTTTGATTTCCTAGTAAACGTTGCCAATCATTTGATGAAAGGTAAGATTATGCGTCTCCAAGAAACTGGAATTGCATTTCTTTTGCAAAGTTAGCGGATTTTTTCTGAAAGAACTTTGAAAATGTTTTCGAGTGTCCTGTCTGTCTATTGTCGAAGAATGTTGTTTCAATTATTTTGCTATTGCTCAGCAGATGTTTGTTTTTGCTGGACCCGTTTGCCCATTTTTTCTCGTAATTGACTTATTGAAAAGACCTTGATGGAAGCTTTGTGGTATGTAATTGTAAATTTTTTTTGCAATCTTCACATAAGTTTAGGAGCTTCCTTTTTGTTGTGCACTCCTCTTATACTTGCGCTTGGAGGGGTCTGTTCATCTTTTACTTGGTTTACATGAGCAAGTGAAATGACACATTAAATCTTTATTTTTGCATATCCTTGTTTGAGGACAGCATTCTTATTCCATTTTCCGTTTGTTTTCTAGCTGCGCAGGCTGCCTTGAAAGGTATGTTCTATGCTTGGCCTTCTAATCTAGATAACAGATATCCATGTAGTACTCCATCCAGGCTTGCTTTTATAAATAAAGTGCACCTTTATTACCGGTCTTCTTAACAATACAATAAATAAGTACCTTGACGTCAAGGGCCACGTGCATTCTTTATGCGCTCATTTAACTGGGATCCGCCATGTACCCAAGATAAGTGTTCTCTAACACGGCGAGTGGTGTGCTTCTTTATCATTTGTTAGTTTTACCCCGCCCCCTGCTTTTTTTTTAATTAGGCGGCAAACCAATAAAAAGGGATTTTAAACACTGCATTTATTGTGTGTAGCAAGTCAGCTCGTGATACCTTTGCGATCGGAAAACTTTATTGATTAAAGTGTATTGTTCATGTTGTTGTAAGTATTTTTAGAGCTTATAGTCATGGCTACTCGTTTTCTTTTTTTGTAGCTGCAAAGCAACTACTGCCGAGTAAGTATCGTTGCTTGCGCGTCAATTATTTTGCATTCGCTTGTGTTGCCATTAACCGATCTCCTATGAGGGTTGGAAGTCTTTATAGAAGCGTTTAGAGGCTCCACAATTCATCTTCCTATTCCTGCCTCCATCATGCGTATGAACGCACGTGCTCATTCGCTTGAGGAAACAGAAAACCTACTTTCTCGTTTCTCCGTCTCCCACTCTCGTTTCTCCATCTCCCACTCTCGTTTCTCCGTCTCTCACTCTCGTTTCTCCGCCTCCCACTCTCGTTGAGATCTGTCTCCCACTCTCGTTGAGATGTTTTGGATCACGTTTGAAACGATTGCAGCGATGGGGAGCGAGCTCGGATTTAGTAGCAAGCTTTTAGTCTCGATTTTATGCCCAGAATGCTTTTTCAACTACGTGTTGGGTATAGCTTCATCGAATCGCCTTTAACTAGTGGCGTCGCTAGTTGATGCACCCACTGGCTAAATCGAAAGTACGTGGTCAAATCCCATAAGTTCACGTCCAGAGGTGGTAAACCTTGGCAACTTTTTTGGCAGAGAAGCACGTTAAGGGTGTGAATTTGCTTGCTGCTGCATTGTCTCGCTGGAATCCTGCTGAAGCATGACAATTGTTTAGCTGTCAAAAGCGTCGGTCAGAATTTGATTATTGTTTGGAGCGCATTTGCCGGAAGAGCAAAAAAGCTAGCTGCATTTACGGGTGCAATCTTCGGACAAAATATTCTGTTTCTCTAACCTTGTTTCATCATCAATGAATTTTAGTTTAACGATCTTGAGTAACTGAAAGCTTTGTTATACGAACTCCTCTTCGGCGTGAGACCTGGCTAAGTGATGCACCTCTGCTTCCTTGTTTGTCGCCCAATTAGATTAATGATTCACTTTTACTTATCCTTACTTTCTGTCCCCAGCCAGTCGCAACTACATCTCGAATGCTCAAGGACTAAGCGGCTGACCTAGCTTTTCCTTGATATCATATTTTTCGAGTCCGTGATCTTTCTTTGTAATACGCTCTTTTCTATCACCCACTCCACCAACAGGGCTGCTCATGTTACAGTTAAGGTAAGCTATTTATACTTAGTAAGTATACACAGTGAATATTACGAACTACTACGAAGTGACTGCATAAAATGTCGTTGCCCGTTGTAGTAACCTTTTGTAAGCACGTGCCTTATTAATGACGGCGGTTGCCCTACATGACAGGTATGACAGGTATGTCTTCGCTGTTTACTTCTTGCATGGCGTTTTATTGTCATTTCTTCGTTTCTTCCAAGGTGTAAGCAGGAAGAGCAAGGTGCGTTCTGTCAAGCGCGCTGGTAAGAGCCCAAAGCAGAAGCGAGAAGACTCCGAACAAGATGAGCTCTTCCAGCAGCACAAGATGGCAGCGCTCGCTTCCTTAGGAGGTGAATGCGCCTCCGGCTTGAAATTCATTATTTACCCTTTCGTTTATTCGTTTGTTCATCAGAATTACAGCTGCTACTTCAGATGAGTTGCAATGATGCACGTTTTATAGGATTTTGTGAGTTACGCGACAGCGCTTTCTCTCTCTCTCTCTCTCTCTCTCTCTCTCTCTCTCTCTTCATGCATGTGTTTCCCTACTTACTTTTCTGCTGATCTCTTTCGCGATCTGTCTTACCCGCTCGCTGTCTTGATGTATTTTCTTAGTAATTGTACTTAGCTAATGTTTCGCCATCCTAGCTGTGAGACAGTTGATGCAGCACCACAACTTCGGTGTCGATAAGCGTCATGCCGAGAAGGAGAAGCGATCGCTCGACGAAGATAGCGAGCCTTACGATGCCGAGAATGGCAAAGAGCTCCTGGTTGCCTTTCTGAGCAACGTGGATGCCTATCGTCGTCAAGTGAGAAGTGTTGATGACGACGATGATGAAGACGACGGTACTGTGGGCGTTATCCAATCATTGTCAGTCAAAAGGATTCATGTCCTAGCTTAGGGAATCCATCGTTCATTTTAGTGCTTATTTTGTTTGTTTGTTTATTTGTTTGTTTGTTTTGTTGTTGTTTGTTTGTTTTTAGTGCTTGGTTGTCTTTGTGCATCGGTGGGTCGGCTGTTGCTAACCGCTCATCGAGTTTGTGTCTCGTAAACACATGACTTGGTTCCGTGCTAAGTGACTTATAAGAAGTTTGCTTTCTACTTCCCAGTATCCGACAAAGCAAAATTTGAATATAAGCGATTGAATGTGGGTGAGTCGGAGGATGGTGAGTTCGTTGAAAAGTATGACGAGGACCGCACTGATCCTAAAGACAAACGATCAGTTAGCGATTCGTTCAAGCGTAAGAGGAGTACTGAGGACGATTTTCCCGGTCCGATTTCTGATGGACCGTCGAAAGCAGCACTGAACAGCTCAGACAGGGAGAAGAGGGTCGCAGTCGAAAGCGAGCGTAGCCTGATAATAGTGCAAGGAGCTGTTCTAAATCCTTCTGCAGAAAAGAGTGTTGCGAAAACGAAGCGATCGTTAGCTGAAGTGGGTGATCATTCAGTGAGTAACACAGATGTTAGCAAGACGGCTAATTTGGTTGGAAGTGGTGACGACTCAAAAAGAAGGAGGTCCTTGGCAAAGAAAAACCGATCACTGGATGGAAGTGGCGATGATTCAAAGAGAAAGCGATCGTTGTCCGGAAGCGGCGATGACTCCAAGAAAAAGCGATCTTTAACCGAGAATGACAATAGTTGGAGAAAACAGGTTTTCCTTGCTGGAAGTGGTGATGACTCAAAGAAGAAGCGATCCATAGTTGGAAGTGGTGATGACTCAAAGAAGAAGCGATCCATACATGGAAGTGGTGATGACTCAAAGAAGAAGCGATCCATACTGGGAAGTGGTGATGACTCAAAAAAGAAGCGATCCACACTTGGAAGTGGTGATGACTCAAGGAAGAAGCGATCCATACTTGGAAGTGGTGATGATTCCAAGAAAAAGCGATCCATACTTGGAAGTGGTGATGACTCGAAGAAGAAGCGATCCATACATGGAAGTGGTGATGACTCAAAGAAGAAGCGATCCATACTGGGAAGTGGTGATGACTCAAAGAAAAAGCGATCCATACTTGGAAGTGGTGATGATTCCAAGAAGAAGCGATCCATACTTGGACGTGGTGATGACTCAAAGAAGAAGCGATCCATATTTGGAAGTGGTGATGACTCGAAGAAGAAGCGATCCCTACTTAAAATCAGTGACGAGAAGGAGAATTCCCTTCGTGAAAAGTCTGCGCCTGCTGTTGACGTGCCTAGTGTCACTAACGTGCGTAAAACGCGTTCCATGGATAGAAACGAGAGAATTCTGCTGCTGCCGCATCTTAATAAAGCATTGGATCGCCAACAACGATCCGTAGAAGTTGAAGTTATAGAACCCGACGTGATGGAGAATAACTCTCGTAAGCATTGCTTTGCGCTAACTGCACATGCATGCACATTAACAATGCGTATGTACGCGTATATTGATAATTCTAGTATTTTGTAAGATATATGTATACGTACATGCGTGCATACACACAAACGCACACACACATACATACATACATACATACATACATACATACATACATACATACATACATACATACATACATACATA
>QQSS02240820.1:0-21207 GCA_003687565.2 Craspedacusta sowerbii | reverse complement strand
GCAGAAACACATATAAATATATATATATATATATATATATATATATATATATATATATATATCTATATATATATATATATGTGAAGGTCTTAATTGACCCAGATATGGTGGATTGTGCAAGCTGCACTAGTAATTTCAAAAATCAATTTCTAACTGTCAAACTTAAAAAAAGGTTTGTTCAAAACTTACCCCGGATGGACCCGAAGGGGAGCCGACACTGCATGACCTAGAGCAGTATGCAATAGATGAGAGAAAACAAAGAACTTGGCAGAATAAAAGGTAGGTGCCACTAATGTGACAAAGCATACCGAAAGCAAAATGCAAGGCAAAAGGACCTAATGAAGTCTAAATATACTAGCCACATGTGGCAAAGTCATGAACATGCTATGCTAGTTGGTTTAGTGGTTTAAGCTCAAAATTTTGAAAAAAAAAACCACCAGGCATGTGTGCCCTACCCAAACCACAAAGTGATCCTAACTGATGTTATTAACGAAGGTCAACATGAAAACTGGTTAGAATGTTAGCTTTTCACATATCACCAGGCTTAAAGAAATGCTAAATACTCTGCTAAGACGTTAAATCAATCATGAACTTAGAAATACAGAGCTAGAAGCATACAAGGTAAAATGATCTGCTAATTTTTGGACGGCCTAATGCTTAATTCTACCAGATGCCTAGCAGTATACAAATTATATCTACCTAGTAAATCACAAGATGTACCTTTTTACGTCCATGAGGATCTTTTTAAAATTTAAAACTACAAAGCACGTAGCTATATCTGCAACATTATCACAAACTCCAATTTGCTTCTGGAAGGACCTAATACAAGTGAGTCTATGGATCCTCAAGTGTCACTATGGATCCTCCCACGCTATGCATATATAGTTCCCTTAAACAAGCTATAAACAATTAAACAAGAACAGGCACTATAGATACAAGAAGGCCAATGCCACATAACTTTGCTAGGATAGAAGACACATCAGAATGGAGGTTCTTAAGCTAGTGGCACCCCTAAGAGAATCTCAAACACACTTGACCCAAGAAAATAACTGCGATGAAGGCTTAAAGATGAAATTCATGCTTCCTGACATAGAAAATTTTCATAGCAATTCCTTATAAGGCCTATGAAACCATTTAGGAACAGCTGTTTACAAAATATTCCAACATGCATTAGTTATTACAAATGGCTGACCTACAACAGGATTGCTGCTGTAACATAAATCTTACAAGCACACCAAGACTGCAACTTGTCCCTCTCCATACAAACCATTATTTAAAGTTAAAAGTATTCACGAAACCCAGTAAATCAGGCACTTCAAGCAAACTTATAACAGAGAAACAAACTATAACAAAGCATATATTTATGGAATTTTTTCCAGCAGGAATCACAACTCCAAAAAAAAATTACTCACTGTCTTTCATTTGCCATTTTATCTCCCCAGTTTGCTTCTTTACAGCGATCAAGCTACCATTGAGAGTAGACAGGAGAAGCACACTGTCTGGTAGGACAAGGCGACTCTAATTTAATACAAAAAGACAGCATTTTGAAATGCGTACCCCATAAGCAGAAGAGACATAGAAGACAATGAAAAAAGACAGATAATAAGATGAATTCTCAGACAGACCACCATACTGATTAAAAACTTAGCACCAACTTAAGCATACACGGTATCATACAACAACTGCAGTTAATCATCATTATATGCTCTATACCTCCATCTGAAGTTGCTCAAATTGAAAGCAAGAATGCCAAGCAGGAAGACCAAATAGTGTCATGAGCAACAATATCTTGTCTAAATAATCCATCTTGTCCGTTGGTTGCCCAGCTCTTCCAGCACTCACTTTTCTTCAACTTCAAAGTTCTTTTCAAAATCCAGAGGTGGCTAAATACAAAATACAAAGAAATCAAAGCACCAAGCATGCCCCAAAAAGTACAGCTTATGTAGGCAACAAGCAGACTAGCTTACATATTTGCGACTAGTCAGCACACAAAATGTTTTCCTGCAACTTAAAAAAACTGAATAAACTTAAAAGTACATAAACCTTGTACCTGGTCACCCAAGTAGCTGTGGCACAATCATCACGTGTCTCAACAAGCAAAACTTCCAAAACTTGACCATATTACATAGTGGAAATACCTGTAATCTAATATCCTTGACATGAGTACAAGAAAGCAAGTAAATACTACTACTACTAGTACTACTACTACTACTACTACTACTACGATAAGCTACAACATAAAAAAGAAAATTTCGACATAAGAATTTCTTGCAAAACTTAAAGGATTGGAATCAAAAGTGCATCATTACGTTGTCACAGGAACTTCATTAAAATCTACATAGTAAACATACTTTCATATACTATTCTTTGGTCTTGCACAAAATACTTTACAGGGACTTTGAATATAAAAAAAAATGCATAAAATCTTAAGTCATAGACTAAACTGCGCTTAATTTCCGGCTAATTTGTAATGGATTAATACATGAAAAGAAAATAACATTTTTGAATGGCCAATTATGTATACTTGTAAGCAGGTACTTACGCAAAAGTGGGTGATATTGTAGATGGCAAAATTTAAAGCACAATTTCAGCATATCACGTTTTTTTCACCCATTGAACTACTCTGCAACATATAGTCCCTACATGTACCTTCATGTTAAGTAGTTAGTAGCTGTTCATAAGGCGAATAATGTAAGTATTGTAATGGCTTTGTTGCACAGAAAGTCTTCATTAGCAGCCACACTGTACAAGACTGAATTTTAGCATAACACAGACATAATATCAGCCAACCAAACATATAGATTTCTTTCCAATGTCCTAAAATTTCTAGAGTCAAGAATCCAATTAATAATGGCTTATCATTTCATACGCAATTCATGATAGATAAATTTTCTACCATCACCATAAGTACTAGTGTATGTGACATCGCCAGAAATTTAGTTCAGTGTTCGAACTGACAGGTGAAGCTGGCTGCTGGTTAACAGCAGAGACGGCTGAAAATGCTAGACCATGTCTGGCGAATAACGTAAGACCCAATATTTTCCGTAGCAAAGAGTTAAAAAATTATAAGCCAATTGCAGCTTTCAAAAAGAATATCCTGAAAGACAAGTGAACTAATGCTAGAATTCAAATCCATGTGAGCATACCTAGAATGTACCTTGTTTGTGGCAGTTTGCATTATCCTTAGATCCATACTAAGACCTTAGAATCCTGCCTAGGTTATGCGATTTAGGATGCAAGAGATAGACACGTAAGACAGTAGCACAGAGCATAGGCAAAGCAGTGAGACCTTGTGAATGATGCAGCCATCATGTCATGGCACAGTTATCTCTACACAGGTAATGCATGTGTAGAAACTACACTAAGGGACGTATGCGTAAATTGGAAGATCACCGTTATTTTAAACCCATAACAATTATCGGTACTTCACTACTTCTCATTTCTTCGGGTTAAAACAAAAGAATTCGAAAAAGTAGAAAGTGTGGAGGCAACACATGGCTGATGCAATGACATGAAGACAGCCATGTTCCAAGAGATAACTGTACTTCTAAAATTCTGCACCCATAAATAAAACTCAGGAAAGATATGCAATGATCATACAGGAAAATTAGTACAGCATTTATAAAGATAAGCGCGCTAGACTGTTTGCAGTCCATAGCGGTTGCCTAAGCGCGAAGATACAAGACCACACGAGCCAGAAACTACAGCTGCTGTCGAAACAGCAAACACTGACGCCAGCTAGCGGAAATAAAACCACCAGGGAAGTAACTCTTAGCTGTCTAATACTTAAATAAACCCTACGCAAGACACTTTCCTGCAAGCCCTTTCTTGTTCAATTTGCTTTAACAAACCCAGAAAAACTAGCAAACAACATAAACATGCGAAGCAGGAAGGCCATTAGCTTCCGAAAGTAGCCGCAAATCCATTAGGACGTCATCAAAAGCAGCACGGTTGCCTGAAGTGAGTGGGAAACAGCTTCTCGGAAATCGGATCCCCGCCGTCTTTCATCTAAATCAAAGTCACTATTCCTTAAACGGAACGGTCTCTCAATACCTTCTTTGGCCAAAGGAACTGGTGGAACGTGAATCAAATGAGGTCTACAAGCAACGTATGCAAAATTTGCTTACTATGAGCCTGTTATGCATCACGATTTCGAGTTGCCCTGGGGTGAAATTGTTGAGACAATATTAAGGCTGATCATATCTTAGTATCATGCAGGTTTTCAATGACGCCTATAAATGTGTGCCGCGTCAATTAAGTGTGTCTCAATGCCACTTAATAGTATAAGTTTAAGTGAAGAAACTACGTTCGATCGTCTTTAAAAGTATCAGCTGCGCTCCTATGTGTAAAGCAATGGTCAAAGTCGTTGATTAAATGATGATGTTAACCTCAAGGAATTAACGCACAATAGGCAAACTCGATCCAAGCGTGGCTGCATATAGCTACTTTCCCTTACATTTTCTCTAACTTTGAATACACCTGGCTTGTCGTGCATCAATCTTGTCAAATAAATTTTGTGATCGATGCGTCTGCCATTCAATACAGGTAAGGCCCTTGGCGGTCATTGTCACATAGGAGTAAATTTCTATCATATTCTAATCCAGGTAAATACGTGAAATGCAGAGCCACATCATCGACTATGTTCGTGTTCTTGTTGTTGTGGAGCCAGGTGTCGTCGCAGATGCGCATGACGTCAATCGCCAGTAACAGCAAATAAACCCATTCTTCTGTTGTTGAGTCAGCCTCTCGATGAGTATGGAGCTAAATACGCGCCAATTCTCGGACTCATACGAGTGGTGAATGCTCTGGCATTCCTGAGGCAGCCATAAAACAGTTCTTTTGTCACACCCGTCTATTTGGAGACGACGTCATCAGATAGTAGGCCCACATCAAGTAAAATCCTTTGAAACTATAGTAGCTATAGAGGAAAATTCTATTTTTTTTAATACCTCAAAAACTGATTAGATTTACATAAAATGGTGCATAGTGATATATTGCGATATAAAAAAAATCAGAATTCCAATTCGTGATTGATTTGTCCTCAAACGGTATAGTTTCGGCAACTGCCAATAAAGCTGTTTTACATAGTTCTCTACTTAAATTCAGTTGACGTTTGAGATTGAAATTTTTAGAACTAAGCATGAGCGACTAATGGAAACGGCTTTGAAGACTCGAATTAAAGGCTTTCTTTTGTAGAAAGTGCTATGTTAGCCTCTTTGAATGAGGAGAAGTACAGTCAAATACATTTTTTGCAGGCTTATTAAAGGATATCTGCCTTTCAACTCAGTTAACGAATCTGAAATATTGTGTCATGTCGACGTATGACATACGTCGATTTTCGTTGGAAACTTGAATATCAGTTCTTCAAACATTTTTGTTCAGTCCAGTTATACTCAGCAAAAGAGATGACAGCGATTCAGAACAGAGGAAACTTCTAAGTTCAAGTACTAGTAGCTCAAAATTCGAATTGATTCTAAAATTGTTCCCCGACAATCCCGAATCTGAGCAAATTGATGACTAGAAGAATCATAGACAAATGTCTCTTTTAGTGTCCCAGTAATCCTTTTCATTTCAAGCACCTCTAATTGCTGTCACTCCGCATACCAGTTTGTTGATCAAAGTTGCGCATTGTGCGCCACGAAAGACATACCATTATACTGTGAGGTACATCTTCAAAGTTCCCTTGTTCCGTGAGCGTGGCAGCCAGTCTTAACTGCTCTTGCAAGCAGGTGGAGTACGTCGAAAGTTTTCTCACCATCTCTGCGTCAATCGTGACTCCAATTGCGTAATTGGACATCGTACTACTCGTCCCTACACAGGATTTCAGCGACTGCAGCCCTGTCCAGAACTGATCAATTATAACCTATACTTATCCCTTACACGTTACCAGAACTGGCGTACAAAGATTCAAGATTTCGGGAATTTCTTAAGTCACGAGGGATCATTTTGTAATACCCCTAGAGTCACCCTCCAGTTGCACAGCGCTAATTTTCCTTAAGGAATTGCTGTTGCGAGGAACGAATCGCAAAAACAATGAACAACCTGAAGCCATAAAACTCGCTGGGAGACAGCCATTCCGTGCGCTGTCTTATCAGACTCCACATGCTGGATGTGTGCCAAAGACTACTGCGTCATTATTTAAATGCGAACGGACAATCGGACACCTATGCAAAGCAGAACATACACTAGACCAACGAAAAGCGGCTATGGCTCAGTGGACACAGCCATAGTTAGACAATGCATATTGAGACCCATCCTTTTCGCTTTCGACGTAACTTTAACCGCGTACGTAGTGCATGGAGAGCCTCCTACTCCTTAGCTTAGAACTCGCACGAAGGAGCGTATCTAGAGGAGCTGAAGCCGCCTATCAGAATTACGGTTAAATCGAAAGCCACCCGGACATAGATATTCTATGCCGTTCCATCAAAGAGAAGCTGCTCATAAGACGTGAATAACCAACCGATGTGCAGTGACCAATCAGTGAACAACCACCCCTCTAACACAGCGACGCTCTTAAAATCGCGTTTTAAGAGGTATGGGACCAGCCCCAGCGGCGGATGAGAAGAAATCGCGCAGAACAGGTAGGAAAAAAAGCTACCGCTCCGATGGATCGACGGTTAGTAGTTTATCAAGGGGATTCTCACCAAAAAAATTGTCGCATCCTCTACGTCAGCTGCTTGTAAACGCTGCATGGTGAGATCGTAGCGCTATTCCAAACTCTTAATCAGCATCCACCCTCGAAAAGCAAGAGAAAACACATGAAGGGCGGCGAAGGAAACACATTGATAAAGGCATGCTACACTAAACATACATGTTCAAACAAGCATGAACAAAAATCATGCGCACAATATAAACAACCATTATAATACTCAAAATGAAGGACTGAATAAATGAATGGGAGCAAGAGCGAATGGTTAGAACGAGTAGAAAAGGAAATGGATACCTTCTGCACGGTCAAACAAATTTTAAAAAATACGCTAGTCAAGGACAATAATAGAGGGTATTACAGCAACATAAACAATAAGAGCAATGAACTACATGCGTAGACTATGCGTGAAGCTTTTGAAAACCATGCTCATTACAAAACGCAAGCGTAATAACTAAGTTCCTCGCAATAAAGGATGTACCGAAATTCCCAATTACGAGGCGCACGTCAAGCTTAAGACTATTGGGCTACACTAGTTCATAACAACAACAAAAACAAAAAAACTTATAAACAGGCCTATCTACTTTGTACCCACAGGTAACGAGAACATACCATCGATTGTCTTCACACCCAGTACAAGCAAGCCAGAGAAAAATAAGCAAGCGCAATCACATTTTTCGTAACAAACAGCGAGGAGGACATCACCTTACAAAATCTCAAATCAGCGCACATGTATATACAGCAATACACCAAGTACAATACATCGCGCAGAGCAGCAAGAACAGCAGCGGGAAATTTCCAGCTTCGGAATAATATTAGGAACACGAGTAAGGAGCGAGATAACGGGTAAGACTGACACGTATATCCGTCATTGTAATTGGTTATATTGCACAAAAAAAAAAACCGTGCCTCAATCAAGCCAGTCAATATCACTGCTCAGGACAAAGCGATGGGAGATCCCTCGCGAATAAAAAGTTGTTTAGTCAAACAACAGCAAGCACAAGGTCACCAAAATATGCTTTCACAGCCAAAAAACAAAATTGTGATTTAAACCCGAAAAAAAAGGTGCTTTTGCTCAAAAACATGTCATTACATGACAGGTCGCTTCCTGATAGTTCCAACAAGCATTTTCCCACCAAATGCACAGACAGCATTCAAGATGAGAATCTTACAACTCATCACTGACCTGTGGACGAATACGCGTCCGTGATATCTACTCAAAAACAAAAGGCACAAACACCGTACAAAAATAAAGAACTGATAGGCCGAACGGCGATAAAGACTAACATACTGCACGACCACAATGTAGCTCGTTGCCATCGCGCCACATACACGCCATCAGCTATCCGTCTACAAAAAAGGATTATTCGCGCTCTTCTGCATATCGGGCACAAGTGGCGACGGCAGAAATAACGAACTCGAACCCGGAGCGACAAAGGCAGACTGTTCGTTTCGTATCTCGTTAATCGATTTTGGCTTCGGCTTGTCTTGCAGGAAAGGGTTGGTGGCCTTCGGTGCAACTAAACCCGACATGAACGGATTCACACCTGCGCCACTGGCTGCCGGTGGCGCTACAATATTATCCACATCCACAAGATGAGTAACATCCGATAAGAATTGCGGCGCTCGCTGCTCATGACCAGACTTTGACATGCCAAGAGACGACTGAGGGTTACTGAACGCGCCAGGGACCGGCTGCTGTCTGGGGGGCCCACTGCGAGGGTTGAAGCCGTTGGACAAACTGTTTCCCGAATGCTGGGGCAAGAACGCATCACTTGCACCCGAGCTGAAAGGCAGAGCAGAAGGAGAAGCCCAGGGGTCGTTTTGGGGTGCAGCTTGTTTAACAGGAGCGCCCCAAGGGTCTTGCGTCGGTTTAGCTGGAGACATCCATGGATCCGATGCTGGCAGAGCGGGCATTGCACCCTGCGGGCCTACAGATGGGCGATTGTGGCTGACCGCCGCATCGGGGCGTGACTGAATCGAGCTACTCCAGGGGTCCGAGATAACGAGAGAGGGAGGGGATGCCTTCGGCTGCTGCAACCATGGGTCGAATGCCGTACTTGCGTCTGGCGAATTAACTGGATCAGCCAAGTCAAGTAGCGTACCGAGGCTAGGAGCAGGAGCAGACGACTGGCTCTGGTTCACGGCTAAGTGGAACCTTTCTTGATCACTATCTCGATCATGCTTGCTTTTCTCAGCTTCCTCGCGACTCATAGCCAAGGCAATCTGAAGCTGCATCTCTTCCTCGGCCTCGTTCGAAGGCCTAACTTTTTCTAGATCAGACTCAATGCGACCGTCTGTCGAACGGGAATCGAAGGTCCTGTCCTCGGAGGGATGGCGGGACGGCATATTCGAGTCGTCCAGACTTCCACCGGAGTCAGTGTACTTTCGGGTTCCCACAGGCTTTGCGAATCTCCGGTTTTCGGGATAGCTGGTGTTCCCTATTCCACCTTGGGTCTGCGAAAATCGCTCTTTAGCTTTTAAGGCCCGCTGTCTCTCGCTTTTCAGTCTTTCGTCGTCCTTTAGCAGCAACACTAATTGCTTAGACTTTTCCCGCACGTTGACACCCTGGTCTTTGCCGTCCTTGTCTATGAACTGAAAATCCTTCAAAGTCTGGATGGCAAAGATATTTTCACAACACTGTTGGGCCACACGCTCGCTCCCAGTCTTCACAATATAATCCAATACAACCAATGACTTGTAAACATGTCTCCAATTTTTACCGTGGTCATTTAATCTTCGCCACAACATCGTCATGATTTCTGTGAAAGCTTGCACATTGTATGTTGCATCAGCTATTTCGCTCGTGATGGAACTTGAAGGCCCCCACGGGTCATTGCTGGTAGCTTCGCGAACTTTGACTTCAATGTCAGAAAAGTTCTTAACGACATTTTTGACTTGACGACGAAGAGCCATTATTCTCTGCTTAGTAAGTCGGCAATGGCATGACAAGTCGCTGTAGAAACAAACGCCGGTACAGCAAATAAATGTTCGCTAATTCTAGAAGGCAAAAAGAATGTGTCCAAGAAATGATGCGACCATAGTACTCCAAAACCAAGACCTGTAAAGCCTTAAAAGTTTGGATAATATAACAAACAAAATAATGAAATTTTGCGACCACCCAATAAAAATTTCATATTCTTGATATCGGTGACTCAATAATATACACGTTTTAAAAAAATAAATTGCTGAGCATAGATAGCTCACATAGATACCTAAATCAATGGCATAGACAGCTCAAGATCGATAGCTTCTCAAGCTAACATACAAGTCTTCAATAAATTCATTCATCTCAAAACTTTGCCAGATATCAAAGAACTACTAATAAGTAGGGGATAGATAGACAAATCGCAGCTGCTTGATTTGTCATAATAGAATACAAACAACCACTTATTCAATAAGCAAAAACCCTATCCATGAACGCATTAAATGAAAAGTAATCCTGGAGAATTCAGGATTCCATGGACTACAAATAACCTTCATAATGCTGAAAAGTAAGATAAATATAAAACAGAAAATGTGTTTTAGGGCAAAGAAATAAAAAAACGTTCGAGACTGCCATAAATTCAACAGCATATGAATTTAATTTAACATGGTTGAAAGAGCACCCAGTAGGAATTTCTTCTTTTTATTTTCATGGTGATAATTAGTTTGCAAATGCCATATACCAAGTACGTGGTACACCTTCTTGAGGAGGCCCATTGTGGAGGGAGGCCAGGGAAATCAAAAATGTTGAAAGGGTGGTATCTGACTATGAACACCACAAAATTTCTTACCTATATTCCTTCCTTGTAGACTATGAAGTATCTTAAAAGTAGTCTCCTTACCGAAAATATTCAACAGTGTCTCTAACCTATAGCAAAGCATCTTTGATGGGCCCTTGGGACAGACACAACTCACATCAGACTAACTTATTGCATTTTACAAGGGATTTTTTGGTAAACAGAGCAGCCTTGAATTCTCAGGAGTTTGGGTCAGGCCACTAGTTTGAGATAATATTCTGTGCTTGGGCAGGCAAGGCTGTGAGGTCATAGATGACTAGAGATATCCAGAGGCATCAACAAGACTTCAAGCATGATCTTGGTCTTGCAGTACCTTGGCTACTACAGCATTTAAGTCAGAATTGATTTATAAATAAGAAATATCCATATGGAATAGCAGGACCAATTAATAGTAGACTAGAGTTTTTTCAGACAAGTACCTTCGAATGGTCCAAGAAAGGAAGAGATGCACTAGGTTCTATCCAAATAACAGGATTCTAAATATTAATCTCTTTGAAATCAAATTAGCACTATACTTAATGCTCAAGTTTATACATTTATGGCATATTTAACATCATTTCCACATCAGAGGAAGCTTAAAGTGACAGCCCAATGAGGAAATACCCTTGCCATGTTTGATATGTTGGCGCCCTGCACATTCCAAAGTAATGATAAAGTTGCATTAAGTTCTTAATGACAGAGATATACTTCAGGCTTTCTTTAGAAAAGACCTTTAGGTAATCCCCATATTCAAAACTTTATCTACCATTTTATTCTACCATTGAAAAACATGGAGACCACATTAGTGGCTCTACAGCAGTTTGCTAGGATAAAATTGTTTTATGGTAGCCTCCATTAAGTAAAATATTTAATGCTGGAAAACAAAAAAAACACCACAGCTTCGTCACCTGCTAGCTGCATCTATGCAAAGACTTGTAAATATACATAAGGTATGGAAAACATCAATCTTTACGATTCTTGGTATATTTTACTCTATGCAACAACATAACACAAGCAACACGATCTGCGAGCACCAAGCCACTTGCCAAGCATATGGTCCTCGTATGCCCACTCTGACCAAATCATCAAATCACACAGTCTTGAATAAACTTATAAACTAGAAATAGGAGGGATGCGCAGTCACGGCAATGAATCCGCTAAACCCACCAGACTCAGGTTACTACAGTTTTCAATATCCATACCAAATAAAGATGGGCTTACCATGAAATCAAAGCATAACAATTTAGATAGCAAGACACCTCACAGCGCCCAACGTAACGATGAGAGACCAGACCGCTGAACTCGCATGATTAGAATGTGTGCGAGGTCCGTTAGCCATTATGTGAGGCGGACGCACATTCAAATACGAACATAAACTACGTATTAGGGAGATAACCAAATTGTAGCCGGTCTGAGTTGGCCGGCGAACAATCGATTGGCAGATCAAAAATTATTTATCAAACCGTCGCTCCAAACGCGGGTGAAACGCGAAATCACTGTAAGAACCCGCGCACATACCCATACCAGCACAAATTGAGATCAAGATGAAGTACTTATAGTTCTTATTACTTCATTTCGAGAGTATTGAAAGCTTGCCATGGATGGGTTATTGTATCTGAGAAATGTAAGATGGCCATGGATGGGTTACTATATATGAAAAATTTAAATTGCCTCCGTTAACCAACTATCGTTAAGCTATAAGGGCTTACATTGTGCGATATGCAGAAAAAATGTCGACTTAAATTTAATTAAAAACCAACAAGTAAACAATTTTTATAACGACGTCGAATACCTGCTTGCTGTAAATGATTCACGTCAATTGCAGAGGTGTCTCCTATCGCGCAAAACCTGATGCTCTGTTTTGGCAACAACAATTACATCTAATATTTTCTTTAGCTTCTTTCAGTTACATAGGACTTATGATAATCTTCTTTGGGAAATTCTTGCAGAAACTGCTTCAAAAAGAATTCTTAGTTTCCAGCAATATTCTATTGAAAATTGCTATTTCTTTGTCAGAAGAACTACAAATTTAACTCATTTTTACAACTTTAAATATCAAATTTAGAAGATCCAACTTATTACATCAGTGAATATTAACCCATTAATAGCTCCAATGGTTTGGAACGCAATGAGCATGTTAAGTCAGGTGCCAAAGAAGATCTTTTCAAGCTTAATTTAAGAAATTGGGATGACTCTAAATGCTCTTGCGATGTATACGATGAACCTGTTTGATTTTGGAAGACCATTTAACCTGATTTATCTTTAGTATGGCTACGTATTGCAATACGTAAATGAACTTTGTAAAAATTTTAGTCGGTTTATCTTTCCATTTTGTGAGCTAGATTATCTTTTTCATTTCGGTATGCTAGTTTTATTACTGAGTATAAATAAATGTGAAATCGAGGAAAAAAGTTGAATGGCGCTGAAAGAAAACTGCCTCTGTCGCTTGAAAAACTTTCCAAGCACTATTTCCTATAAATGAAAACAAGAATGAGTCGCTTTCCCCTATGCGAAATAGAAGGGCCGAAAATTATAGCAGCATCAATATCAAATTGGAATGTTTAGTATCATGCAAACATAACTTCATGCGCCTCAAGCGCATGTCCCGGAAAGAAATAAAATTGCTTCAATAAATGGCGTCTTTTAAACCTAAGGTGGTCCATATTAAGATACCGACGACCATTTTCCACGCTTTCTGCATCTTAATGATAAAGTTTTGCATTTCCTGAGGAAAAAGTTCTGTGTTATAACATATCACTTAAAGGTTCCTTCATTGAGAGTATGTTAGGGTTCATCTTTTTGCACTATTCCATAACCGTTTCTTTAACATGGCCCTTTGGCTGCATGAAAGCTCTATAAAGAGGTATATAGGTAAGATAGCTCTAGATACATTATACTAATAAGATGCTATAAGAAGCCCTACGAAGATACACACACCATTTTTCAACGTCGATGCCTTTTTTAATTTATCACCTCAACCATCCTTTTCAAAGCTTACGAAGAGGCATAAAATCCTAGTTCATTTCATTTCATTCATTCATTTATTAGTTAATTCGCCACCTCATAATAATAAAAAGCAACAGAAAATTACAGGAACGTGTCAAGAGTCCGTACAAAAATAAGAAAATGTTGAACCAGTTCAGATGTTCCAAACAAACGGCATGGTTCTCCGAGAAGGCCTTAGGCCTTTTCATGGAGCACCATTGGGGTTCGCAGTCTGTTAAGACAATGCTAAAGGTCAGTTGCAAAGTTAAGTGGCTTAGAAATAATGGAACCTACAGCTGCTCTTTGATGTTTACATGCTGAAATGGAGTACAGTTTAATTCAAGAAATAGGAAAAAAATAGTTAGTTCATATGTGTCATTGAAATATGTAGTTTCTCATTGGGAACCTTTGTTTATATTAAGTTCTTGCGCTATTCGTTAACCGTCATCGCTTACATGGCCATTTAACCTAATTTTGATGGAGCCATGAGAGTATTGTTTTCCTTTCCCTCCTCTACCCTCACAACGTCCATATTTCAGTAAATCTTTATCTTTCTGTCTGAGCAGCTGAAATATACGATTCCGATAACGATTTATGTTGATAAGCTTCTGTTATATCGGTCGATGACCCTTGCTTACGTAGCTGATGGATGTACGTGCAAGATGAACGGATGCCAGAAATATTTTCGAGTTTTTGTATTTCTTAAGAAATCTCCATAAGAAATACAAAAACTCAGCTACGTGTCTTGTGGATCTGTCCTTCTGACTTATCTCTATAATAGCTATTCTAGTGATCGCCAGTGGATCTGTCCTTCTGACTTATCTCTATAATAGCTATTCTAGTGATCGCCAGTCCATTTCCATCAGATGCGCGTGCGTTATTATTTTTGCAATTAGTCTTCCGTGCACTATGAAGTTTTGCTTGTTGATGATGCTACTCTTGATGTTGTTGTTGTGTTTGCTTTTCATATTGTTATTGCTACTGTTGTTTTTCTGTTGTTGCTAGTGTCCCTTGAAGGTCAGCATTAGCGGCGTAAGATAGTTAGCATGGAACTTTGTCTGGCTTAGACGATTGTAGCCATATCGCAGATCAACTTTATTGGAGGATTATGGTTATTGTGTAACACGCTTAAGAGCTTCATGCGGCCTGCGTTTCACGCCAAGTGAGCCAGCGAAAAGAACGGCATTTTTACGAGAAGAGCATACGAGCAGCTTATTTAGGGCGTCGTTAAACTCGTTCTCCAGGCAAATATGTTGAAACCAAGACGCCCAAATCAAGACGTTCGCTTGCATAGCAGGAAGGAAGAATTTCGCAGCGCCGTCATACAGAGAAAGCCATCAACTATTCCGCCGCTGCGCACGTGGGTAATTCCGCCACACCCAACGGGTAATCTGTCCAGAATCCCGTATCAAACCAAGCATTAGAATAAAGTGACTGTTGTAGATCTTGGATAGGCGAGACGACATGGAAACCTGCATCCCGCGCAGATCCACAGACGAATTGCATCTGCTCAATTTAGGACTTACCGCACTATCAAAACGACTGCACAGAAAATTCGCCTAGTCTCTCCATAAAAGCAGCGACTAGGGAAATTGGGCTCTTCTGATACCGTATCGTGCGATCGCTCGCCGTGGATAGAGCTAGATTCATTGGTATGCGGTAGCAGGGCCATGCACGACTGCATTGATGGAAGGCCAATTTAGTTGGAGGCATAGGTCAATACTGTCACATATTGCGAAGTCTTAAGCAAGCGAAGGCAAAAGCCCTAACAACCGACTCAAGTTCAATGTTTGCTTCACCGAGGGGGAAGGGGATATGAACATCTGTCAGGTTTCCCACTGTGCACGAAAAGAAGGTGGGTTTCAAAGCTAATAACGAGACGTACTCCACAAGAAGAGAAGCCAAATACAATAAAGCTAGCCGACCGACTAGGGGAACCTCCACGCGGCGGTCAGTGGGCAAGCAGGGTATGTGACAATTTTTTTTGGCTACCCTGCTTGCCGAATCTCCTAAGAAGACCTAACCAGCACAGTACGACTTCGTCGTCGGCTGGGAAAGTCTTCAAGAAGAGTGTCTCCTGGTAACAGGGGACAGTGCGATGTCAGCTTCACGATCGCTGGAGCATCGACCTATCGTACGAGCCTCCCTTTGAGGGGACGTATCGAGCTCTTTAGCTGCTTAAAAGACTCAACCAAAATTCCGACGACTGGCCTCATTTGCTGTCACCGACGATCGATGTACTGCGCATGCGAGGAAACTCCTGGATCTTCACTAACCAACCAACGATACTAAAGCGATGCCTGTATCATCATAAATCCACGATTGAGCAGCAAAGGTTGGTAGCACATCATTACAGGCTCTGCGTAAATGCGTTTGTCGAGATTCGTCATAGTCTTTTGGATACTATTCTTCGACATCATCGCATGTCATCCGATTTTTGAAGATTCATTAAAAGCTTGCATTTAAACAAGCAAATTTTGATTACAGCTAATGCATTTTTATGTATTCTCGATCGCTGTACAGTGCGTTGCTCTTGAGAGAGACAGGTTTAATCCGTCTTTTAATTTTGGAAAAATACGTTAGTAAATACTATCAAACTGCAATCTTTATTTCCCTGTCAGCAAGCTAGACCTAAATGTTCGCACTCCAGTCAAAAATGCCAACGCTCTGCAACGCGACTTTCGAGCAAAGTAAGATCATCTCGCAAGTCCACGAAATTCGCACTAGCAGAGCTCTTCAAATTTGGCAACGTGTTGTCTACCATCTTCAAAGCAAAATCGTGTGCCTTTCATGCAGACCATTTTGTCTATGCATCCAACTTGAAGCGCTTAGGGACAATTAAATGGAAAAAGCAAACGCTGCAGCGGTCTTTAGACTAAACTTTACTTTCTCACTTTTCAAAGGTGCCTTTCTCCGCAACCTGGGGCGACGCAACTTAGTACGTACGAATATCATCCACCACCATGCTCAAATAAGGGGACATAACGTAATGCTGTGCGTTAAACTGCCTTGTTCAGGACAACCACACCTGTCCGAGATCTTCTCGTCTGCGGTAACAGATCTAATTCCAACATAGCCAGATGAAGTAACACTTGAAGAACTGACGGATCCATTCGAAACAAGAACGAAGATAGAAGGACCTTACAAAACTTAGACATGTATTCTCGGTGCCAACCTCTTGTGCAGGCTTCTACGTAATCCCAATAGAAGTCATTGCTTTTGATTTCTTGACTCAGCTTCACACAACCGTCAAGCAGTTACAATTCTGATGTCGGATGCGGCGACCTATTTCTAGGTTTTTCATTTACGGCAGCAAGAATAAGGACTTTGATGTGACCGATTACCTTTAGTTCGCCTATAATCTTCGGAAGCTATTCTTAATTGGCGATGCTCAAGTGACCCGTCTTGCAAACATTTATCGACCATAGTCTGGAGAAAAAAAAAAAAAAAACATCTTTCAAAACTTATCGGTGTTCTTATGGCGAACCTAGCATATCATTCCATAAAATCTCAGTATCCTAAAGAAGAACTATTCCTCTCTTAACGCTCGCATGGCTTAGTTCTGGTGTCAGTGAATCGTGACTGCCAACTCTTAGTGCAGATAATGCTACACATTGGGGACTCACTGGTTTTGATGCTCGTGTACGGTGAAAGTATTCTTATTGCAGTTTGTACTCACTACCGAGTCGCTCGCAGTCGTAAATTTTCACTACTTCGTGCCAACATGTGCGTCACAATTCGGCAACTTACTCATGGCGTATTCCTACCCATGCTGCTTAGCATAAATCCTTTTCTCTAATTTGTAATTTAATTAAGTTGCAGTTTTTCTATAAGTTGCACTCGAAATTTGTAAATCAGTCTGCAACAACAACAAGTCTGGATCCAACAAGAATCTACTCGAGATCACTGACCTTCTCTTCGACTTGTCAACGTCGCACAACGCCTAAAACCTTATTATCTACAGCAACAAAAGCAGCAACAACAACAGCAACAGCAACAATCTCTATTCCCAAAAGTGCATACAAAAATTAGCAGAAAAGTTATCTAAATATGTTACACTACGGGAAGGAGGGCTCTTTTTAGCGAGCTTACTCGCGATAGTATTTCTCGAGAGAAGTATGCGAAATCAAATGCCTACCAAACGGTAGACACAACATCGTTGAACAGCTTCTGTCACAGTTTCTAAGAATTGCGGGTTGAGCGGTTTGATAAAGATAATAGTATGACTGAATTGTCTCGTCATCAGGCAGAAATAAATTTGTAAAATGCAGCTGTACATAATCGCAACCTAATGCTTCGAAGTAAGGAGAACAAATTATTGTCGTTTATATAATGCTTTACTGGTACCGAGGTTAATCTCTTGGTCAATCAACTTATATAGAGTGTGTGGACCAGCGACATTTAATGATCTATCACCGTAAATGAGTGTTTTTGCCCTGGGCACATGGAGTGTTGTACGCCCGTCAGTTCTTGTGCTTCTAGAATGTAATCGCACCAAAAGAAGAGAGATTTCTGGGCATCTATTTAGTTCTATTAGATCCTCAAACTTGAGTATTTGCAATTTAGCAAATAGGTTTGATGTCGGAGCATGATAGTCAGAAGAAGTAATTATTCATATTGGCTGCTTTTGCATACGATATAGTCTTTGTAGGATCGCTTTAATAACTAAACTTCATACGAGGCATCCCCACACCAGGTGGCATTAAAGATGGCTGTAGTAAAGACACTTAAGGGTATTAAACGGTACATAAGGGCGTACCCTTGATAATATTGCAGCTATTCTGGTCAGTTTCTTAGAGGGTTCTGTTACGTGTGGCTTCCAAGTCAAGGATTCGTCAATTAAGACCCCTAGTTACTTTACCTGTTGAGACAAAAACAATTTGCCTCCAAGGACAATTGTGTGCAGGAAGTCAGCTTTTCTGCTAGGTGGCATGAAAAGGACAAGGTCAGCCTTTTCGGCATTCAGTATAAGCCGATTCGCAAATAGCCAGTCAAAAATAATATATTGGTCTTTAGTTATGACTTACAGATAACCTTTAGTGACGACTGGCATAGTAGAACATTGGTGTCATCTGTGAAGTGGTGAGTTGCCGAGTTCGATAGGCTATGTCGTAGGTCATTGATGTGTATTCGGAATAGCAATGGTCCCAGCACAGAGGCTTGTGGAACTGCATACTTTAAGTCATAGGCCTCATGAACAGTGATCGTCACGAACTGCGTGCAGCTGTTTATAATGAAGCGAACATTTGCATGAGCAATGGCATAAAAGCAAGTGCTTGGAAGCCAAGGATACCTAGAGGCTCAACAGCCCCTTCTGGGGTGTTATCCTTTCTTGACAATTCATGACGCGAATAGTTTTGGATTGGCTATTAGCAGTCGGTCCTTCGCAGACCTATAACCGTAGCAGAAGCTTCAAAGTTGCACGCACGCACTGATAAAACTAGAGACATAGTCAGCGAATCGCGAGTACAACCTTACGGCCTGCACAGCCACGACAAGTTTTGCAAGCTCGACGGATGCCTCTCCCTCGTAAGTGCTTGTCTTTTTTGAGTTCATTTACCTAGCCGCTCATGATGTTGGCGCAATTATATTCACGTGACATGGGTATGTAAACGGTTTGTTATTCATCGCAGCACTCATAGAGGAAATAAATCCTTGTGTTGTTGTTGTTGTCGTTGTGTTGTTGTTTTAGTCGGCAACCAGAAGTCCACATTTTGATCAAGACAGAGAAGTAAACTATTGTAGCCTAAAAAAAATGGCGACCTTCTGGTTGAACCTGTCTGGTTCAATTACTTTTTGATAATACGTTTCAGCTTTCTGCTTCGCCACGAAGCCAATTCATGCTGCAGTTCATAGAAATCATGCTAGGACGCAGTCTGGTTCCGTCTGGTGTAGATAATTTAAAGTTCTTTTCCGAGCGTTTATGGATAGAAATGATCACTTTCTGTCAGCTTCCGATGACTTGCTAAATAGGGACATCTACGAAACCTTCGCAGGCTTTCTATTTTGAAACTAAACCCATCACTTGATCAATCAGTCAGTATCGTAGCTTCTGAAATATTATGACTTGGTACCGTCTGCGATCTGATTATATTCCGGCACTGAGCATTTCGTCACTTGAATAATAACCAGCCATTACAATATAGTTTATCCAAGCTTCCCGGTTTCCGATTTATTTCATGTCCGACGAAAGCGCTTAAAACGGTAAGCGTGCATAAACTTTTGCCTTGCATTTACTTGAGGAATGTAAAAAAGCTATGCTCTTTCTCTCTCACTCACTCTCTCTCTCTAATAGGTCCGTTTGTGTATACCAGTCAAATCTATCCGTATTCGCTGAAAGGACCTTGGGTGCATGAAATTTTGCAAAGTGAAAAACGGGCATAAATTTTTGCCTTGCGAATACTTGAAAAATAAAGAAAATTATGATCTCTCTCACTCCCTGTCATATGCACACTCTCACTCTCTCTAAAAGGGGCATTTATGTTTACCAGTCAAATATTTTCAAATTCGCTGAAAGGAACCAGGGGTTTTGAGTAGTCAGAAATCGCAGTTGCCATTACACACAACACATGCTGGATTCAACTTCAGCGGGATTCAACTCTTTGACAACTTCGTAAATCTGCACAACATAGATATTGCTTACATAACCCAAAATCCCTCAGATAGCACTACGCAATAACTGGACTGGCAACATGTCTCTGCAGCAAAAAAGACCAACGCTCAGGTAAGATATTAGTATTACCAATTTTTTGACCCTTCTCTCAATCAAAATCAAGATACTCACGCACGGGTGGTCTAATACAGGCCAGCAATAAGCACTTGAATCACTGCTTCGTTTGGAGACACTCAACAAGCAATATGCGTGGCAACATCAAATAGCTAATACGCTGATAGTTATCTCAGTAAGAAAGAGCAATCTAGCTGACATTCCTTACTACGAAAGGCTGACTACTTTAATAACAAGAGCCGGAGAGAAGTCCGAGTCATATTGCCAGACAGCCTGCGGTCTGATATGTGCAGTTGGAACTAAATGCAAAAGAAAACAGGTGAACAAGGAGACGAGCAAGATGGTTTGAGGTTCCTGATTTGAACGGCGGAGAAAACAGCACACAAAGAACGCTAACGACAATACGCCGTCTTGATTCTTATGCGACTGTTGTCGAGTCTCGGAGATGCGACCTTGGCGCGCTAACTGATTCTTGGACAATTTTCCGGCCAGGACATGCCATCGTCGTTGGCAATACACAAATCCAAACCAGGTTTGGACACTTCCGAGCTTGGCGTCCCTCGTGGATATGCAAATGAAATTTTCACAGCACAATCCACAACAAAACATTGACCAAGTATATAGCGGATGAATCTATCCGCAGACATGGCACGCAAAGGATGGGCATTTAATGCCAAGAGCAGACATAAAAGCACGAATTACTGCCAATAGCTAGTATTTTAAGCCGCTCAGCATCAGCGTGCAAACAAACAAAAAATATCTCATAGAAGGGAAATGCGACATAGGCATAGGTATACAGGCTAATATTAAAATATAACGTAGACCTTCATGTCAGGTAAAAATCTCTACATTCAATAGAAGGCAAATCCTTAGCACAAATTTAAAATATCTCAACGCGCACACCCACCACACTAAATAAGCAGGCACTTGCACATACATCTATGTATGCAACCATGCATACATGTATGTATACATATATGTATGTACGCATGCACGTATATATGTATGTACGTATGTATGTATGTATGTATGTATGTATGTATGTATGTATGTATGCATGCATGCATGTATGTATGTATGTATGTATG
>QQSS02240710.1:0-21209 GCA_003687565.2 Craspedacusta sowerbii | reverse complement strand
ATAGATAGATAGATAGATAGATAGATAGATAGATAGATAGATAGATAGATAGATAGATAGATAGATAGATAGGAAGACAGAGAGAGAAGGAGGGAAGGAGAGAGAGAGAACAAGAAATAGAAACAGCGCCTGCACGGTTGCTCGGCAATTGAGAAAAGGCTGCAGCCAGATAAAATAAACGAAAGATATATAATCTGAGACCAGGGGGAAAAAGCAGATAATGGGAGACTGGGTAAGATTGGATGTGATCGGTATCATACCCCTGATAGCGGTGAGGCAGCGTCATGCTAGGAGACAACTGACTACAGCGAATTACCTCCGATCCTGTAAACCGACAGGTTTTCAGCTTCTCCTCATCCGTATACGTTGAGCGCAAGTTAGGGAAGTAGCGTTCAGCAAGTCGCACCAACTCATCATGATTCACACCGCCAGCTGCCGCCAGAACCATTCGAGGAGCACTGTAATGCGTCTTGATGTAATTTTGCAGGTCCGCTTTCGTGATAGTCCTTATGCAATTCAAGTCGAATGTAAGCAACAATGAACTCAGGGCCGACAATTATAGAAGTGAAATACGTTGATAGAAGGAGATACAGAAAGAGAGTAAGGAAATGACTCGGAGATGGGTAGCATCAGCTAAAACGTGTCACGCAAACTTCTATATAAAGATTACATGAAAGACATGAACATGAAGATGCATCGGACGGCCTACTTGACATTCTTGGTTGGCCCCAGTATCGTCATTCCGAGTGGAGTTCCTTGATAAGCCGTAGCATGGAGGTGATCGAAGATGACCTCCTCAAGCTGAGTATCAACCTCCTAGAGAAAAATAGCAGTTAATCCACGACCGCCAACAACTCGTGGCCTGATCACAACTGACATCGACGTTCAGCTAAGAACTGCCAACGATAATTAAACTTAGCAACGACACATTCAGCTTGATGTCTGCACACAAATACAGGGGTGACTTTCGGTGGATAGCACTAGTCACAAGCTCGTTTTATAATTAGATTCATGGCTACTATGTACACATTAAAATTACATATTGCATAGGGGTTTCATATGTGGGGACATGAGACTCCGTTATTGCGTTCACACAGATATGTACCAGGTTAAGTTACTTGGTTCCTATTATTGGCATACCTGCATTTCCCGGAGTATCACACCCCTCTCTCTTTCGATTGCGCCTTCATCGAACACGGGGTTTTGAATGATGTCAGCCAAGATATCAACAGCTAAACGGCAAGGATGTACTAATAGAAAACCTGACCCAATTGAAGTAACATAATGCACATATTCTAGAAGTAGCTGTCTCATCTATGTCTTAAATTGGCTCGTAAATAAGATGAAAACTACCCTACAATTGTGGCATGTTAAAATGAAGCCAAAACGTAACAGAATAAAAACTGATAAGGACATGAATGCATATAGATGATGGCATTTATTCGGCATCGAACGTTAAATTTGACAAGATTCAATCACAGCTACAAAAGAGAAAGCAAACCTTTAGGAAGATCTTTCGTGAAGCATTTGGCATAGTACACAGTTTGCTCTCGAGAAGTGTAGGCATTCAGGTGTCCACCCATATTCTCTACCTAAGCAGACGGTCAAAAAGAAATACAAACCTATACAGACAGCCTTGATCCTCCCGAAAATGACCAGATCACATAGGAAATAACAATAAACCCCAGTCAAGGGGTGGGTTAACTTACTTTTCATATCTCAAAATAAGAAATAACTACTTAATTTAGCATTTGTTCACACTGGTGACACCATCTGTTTGCATGGAAATACTTAGCGGCAGCAACTAACTGAGCATGAATAGAAAAACACGCTTGTCCACCAAAGCTAAATAAAGTTCATACAGCATAATCAGTGTTTAAAACAATTATAATAGATCCTATTAAAAATATTATATGTATAATTATCAGAGAAAAACATGATTTGAATTTAATTTTTTGATTTTAAAAAGCTCAAATTCTATAATTCACAGACCTCTAGTTCAAGTTGCAGCTGGGATCTTTTACTTGTACCCTAGAGCAATAACACCATTAGAACAAATAATAAACGGTAACAAACTAACCCGCCGAATACAACAGGAAATAAAGCAAATCTGCACATCCCATACACCGCCATTTTGCTAAACTACACAGTGCTTAAAAAAATAATCTAATAGCCGAAACCACGAATGGCGGATAAAATTTTTGTATTTGCAGCTTGAACAGACAATTACATGTTAAACCATACCATCGATGCATTCGAACAAGACGCCTGCCACTTATTGCCTCAAATGCTTTTCGGGTGCATATGAAGTTGGTCGTTATTTTCAAAGTTGTAGATTACTACCGTAGTAACCTTTAAAACACTGATCCATTTTTATATAAAAACCACTTTGGTGAAATAAAACCCTATTTCAATAACATTTACAGGTTACAAGAACCACCATAAATGACAAGATTGTAAAATAACTTGCCCAACTGTTGAGCTAGACAATTACTACAGAATTGTTCATATGCAACTGGATATTATTGAAACGTTTGATTTTCATCACATGCTTGTGTTGAAAATCTGAGAAATTATGTTCCTATGCAATTTTCGTACCTTTCGGAAGCTTGAGAGGCATCAAGCTACCTCTAAACATATCCTGATTTGTGTTTGAATTTTTGTACTTCAGCGTATTTACAGTGACCACCCTGGTGAAAAAGGGCAAGCTTAACCAATACTTTAGTACTTGTTACAAGCAAGCCGAAATTGGAAAAGGAAAACGTTACGTTAAATCAAAATGCCAAAAAAAGCATTCTGAAAAGCTGCTTTTGAAAGGTGCAGCCTTTAAAAAACCAAATAACCTCTAAAAATGTCCAAATTTATCTATACAATTTATCTATACAGTATAGTATGATATCTCCTTGCAACATGGATAACTAAAAAAAAAAGACTAAGAACCGACAAACCGAAAGTCATTCTGCGCGTTGAATTTCATGCAAAACAGTTTAAGTAACATGTCATACTTTGAATGCCATATGCTCTAGAAAGTGAGCAACACCATTGTTTTGCTCATTTTCAAATCTGCTTCCGGCATCAATCCACAGCCCAACCTTAAGATAATTCAGAACTACAAATAAGCAATCTCTAAACAGCAAAATCTACAGATAGCAAAATAGTAACTAGAACTACAAATAGCTAAATCTCATTACATGGATATCCATGTTATTGCAGGAACGTTTTGATTGACTTCTAACATATCCACAAATAACAAATGGAACTGGTCTCAGATCAACATTGTGCTACAATAAAAGCTTGATAGCGGTAGCTAAATTGTACAGTTACATTTGCATAAACCACTGCACACAGGTCACCTATGTTTCCCATTCCTGCAGAAGTACATCCTTGCTAAACATGGCCATGAATAAATTTTGAACAAACCAATAGAACCCTTGAGATAACACATAGCATGTAATAAGCATGGACTGAAGCACAAAAAGGGCTTCAGATAGAAAGATAGAAATCTTAGAATAACAAGTGCAAACCAGCACAAACTTATAAGAGGATAAGCAACTCAGGATAACAAACATCTGCTTTCCAGGGTTGCCAGTAGCAAGGGCAATTAACCAATTGGCTTTAATTTTAAGGTGATAAGTACACATCAAAATACATAAAAAAGACAATACGCAAGACAAGCCCCATACTTACAGTACAAGTGCTTAGACCAGAGTCTTCAGTAGCAATTTTGAAGCCATTAGGCAGGGTTGTGACTCGCGTCTCAGGCACATTGTACAGAGACTGTGCATTTTAAAATAAGATAATAACAATATAGACAAAATCATAAGCATCACAGCTCTTGATGATGATGATGACAACTTTGAGAGATTGCAAAGCAAACCCTACAAACACCATCTTGTTGATTTACATCAACAATACCATCATTACAGGTAATAAGCTTGCACAGGTAATGTCTAGGTAGCATATCAGACCATAACAAGCTTTGCAATATATAAAAAGAAATCTTGTAAAGAAAACATCAATTTAAACTCTAGTCCAGTTGCTTCCAAAATTCACACAAAAAAGCACATTGGCCTAATAAGCAACAAACCTCTTCATATGCAGCAAGCGTGCTTCGGGCTCGTGCCACTGACCCTTGACATGCCTGCCAAATAACAAAGTATGATAGTATTAGAGTTCTTTCATAAACTGAAGTTTGTAAATAATCATTATAATGGTATAAGTTTGACTTCCAAGATGTAAAAATAGGCGATTGAGAAATGAACTGTGCTTTACTCAGTACTTCATTTCGCTTAAAACTTTAAGAAAAGAAATTCTTACTCAAAATCAAGAGCCTTGTGACCTCAGTAGTTGAAAGCTCAAAGCTAATTTTATGAAAAATGGCCCCAACAAATCCACTTCATTATGCAATAACTTAAAGGAAATTGTTTAACGGACAAACAGCCTACTTCATATGCGTGCAGTAGGAGGCTCTTTTAAAAAACTTTTTCAGGAAGATCTTGAAACATCTTCGTGAAAATGGGATAACTTATAACTAGATACCCTAAAAAGGTCATGCTTTCAAATTTACAATATAGTTCTCCATTCATAATGACATCCACCCAATATTCTTCCCCCTCAGAAAAAAAACTGGGCATTATAGATTAACAATAGACCAAGACCTAAACATGAGCAAAAATTGTAATTGTGAGCCAGCGTCGTAGGCAAGTGAAAGTTTTTTATTTGGCACCCCTAAAAGATGAGAAAGGCCATGTTAACCAACAGAAAATATATGGCTAACGGATAAGCATGGTACCTAATTAACATGGTATATGATAATTTAAAATTTAAAAAACAAACATTTCTTAGAAGGCATTACCAGATTGCTTGTAGTCTAATCATGAAGGCATATGAAAAAAAGGCTTGAATTATTTGGAGAGGTTTTGGTTTAATGACAATGATTACAGCAAGCAATCATGGTAAGTTAATGAAATATGAATAGGGGGTTGTTGGAGTTGAATCAAGATACATGCAGAGCCATGTAAATTGGTGACAGCAAACAAAACGAATACAAGTTGACAATGAATCAGGAACTCATGTACTAGAAACTGCAGAAGAGACCTCGGACTTCTAGTTAAAAATGACCTTAAGCCCTCATTTCAGCTTTCATCAGCAGAATCAAGGGCAATGCCTATGACAGGAAATAACAAAGCCACTTAAAAGATTCTGACAGTTTCCTGTCACAGCGTAAGACCTATATTCGTCCATTTTTGGAATACTGTGTACAGTTATAGTCTCCACATTTAAAAAAGGACATCCTGCTACTTCAGACGGTCCGTTGATTGGTTTTAAAAACCTGCATTATCATCAAAGACTGGAAAAACTGTCTTTCCACACTAGAAAGAAAAAGATGGGGAGATCTGAGAGAAGCATGCAAAATTATCACTGGGAAAGATAAAATTCACCGCACACAATTATTCCTGCTTGCAAGTAAAGATTATGATCTGCGAGGACGTATTTAAAATGGCTTCAGCCAAGATCAAGACTAGACATTAGGAAGTTCTTCTTTTTGCAAAGAGTTGTCCCACTTGTCACAGGAACAAACTTCCACAGCATGAACTTGATGCTCCAACAGTTAATGCATTTAAGATCAGATATGGCGATCGAAAACGCCACGATATGGAAACTACAGGCTGCTTAGCTGCCCAGCCCATCCATCCATATAAAATGTTAACTCAAGTCAGCAATCAATGGTCTGACTAACAAAATTTCCTGGTGCCTTTAATACCAAGAAAGCACTGAGAAATATCATACGCTCTTCGTACCTGAGGGCGGATAAACTTCGGAACAGCCAACGGTTTACGGAGAGCTCGAGCTATCTTGGAAGCCATTGCTGGACTGACTTTCTGAACCGGGAGTCTATGGTCACGCACAGCTTGAAGGGTTCGTTGAAGTATTACTATAGCACGTGTGACCTTACATGCAGACGGTAGATGATCCTTGGCGTATGCTCAATTTACTTGCTTATGCCTGTGCTATCGGTATTCTCATGAAGAGTATTCTTGAGATCGGATATGATGCATATGTGAATATCACGGCTTCCAGTAGAGGAAAATTTTAAAGGAGTTAGAAGTCAAACGGGAATTTTCGAATCATTCTAGGAGCATCGCATTCACTTAAATTCTTACGTGCTAGTGTTTGTAAGTGAAGATTTGATTGCAAAATGGAGCTGATATTGCGGTTGCGTATGAAACAAAGTCAAGTTAAAGACTGGTAATGCGCCAAACTAAAGTGAGGCAAACAATGAAGTAGGTCTTTAAAAGCCAGTGATATTTTGAAGTAAAACATTGTAAATCAATCAACAGCATGTCAGTGACGGGACAAAGTAATTCAAATTGGATTGTCAATCTCAAATGTCAAACGCCGAATCTCAACGCCCCAATACGTTGCCAGACGATAAACTCTTAAAATGAAGTCTGCATGGCGATGGGCCCTTTCTCGAGAAAAAGGTTTCCTCAGAAAGAATTCTCTTTGAGTCACCTTCTTTACATTCACTGCCAGCAGAGCAAGTTTGAGCTTTGACATCCATGGAAGTGGGTTTAATAGACCAGTTTATTCGCTGCATTTTGTTGGCTTGATAACCGAAGCAAATATACATGCAAAATTCAGCTGCTACAACAGTTGAGCGTCACCCTGTTAAACTTTTACACATCCCAACGATCAGAATGGCTAATTGGAAAGAGCTACAAATGTTATGCTATGGCATCATGGTAGACAGTTAAAACACGTTAATAAGCTTTCTTGTTAGAATTCATAACGACTTCTGGGCAGCATTAGTGCTTGGGAAGTCCACAGCATCATTTAAAGCTCTTTAAGCAAATGCGTAATTAAATGAGGCTCTTTAACGTGTCATTTTACCAAAAAAAGCAAGGAAAACCTGTAAATGCCATCAATTCCCACAAAAGTGCACATTTTTGCTTCGAATGTGTCATTTGAATCATTTATATATGTACATTTCCGTTCTCAAGGTAATGCAAGCATATAATAACTTGTTCAATGATTGGTTTAAATATAAGCTAATCGCTGCCGTTCAAAGCAATTATCAATGGAGCCAAAGCTGCCTGACTAGGCAACCGAAAAGTGTAACAAGGAGAACCATGGAGCTACACTACAAACTACATGAATAATGCAACGTTTTCATGTTTGACTTGGATGTTAAGGTTAGGTTTTTCTTCTAATATGTAAAGTGCTTCCTTGATTCGTAAGGTGCTCTCTGTAGCACTCATGTCAATAATTTCGAAGCAGGAGCTATCAGACACCTTCAAACAGTCAGGTGATTGCTTGAGGTGCTGCGCTACTGTGGTCATACACTTTGTCATGACACGCAGGCCATGAAAGGGACATTTTTTTGAACAGCAAACATGTCTACTCTGTAAATCGTGTTTCTTATCAAGTTATTTTTTCATTAGTTATCGTTTTCGTGTGTTGTGAGCAATAGACTATCTTATATTTGTAGCGAGACTAGACATACTTAAATTATAGTTTGGCCTTAATGGTGCAAAACATCAGAGCGATGACCATCAAAACGATGGTTCAGTTTATCGCTTGCACCAGTTCGTGCTTGCTGTATTCCGCAGCATAAATAACGCCCTGTTCTCCACATGTGCCTCCAGAGGTCTAGCTGGATCTACCAGACTTTTCGTTATGAATTTTGTCCATGCCACTCACAGAAAGGAGCCGTTTCCACGCTTTACATTGCATGAAGTCGATGTGCGACATTTGTTTGTGCTTGATGACTGAACCAGACGATCCCTTATGTTGTTTTTTCGCTTAAAACAGGGGTCTCCAAACTTTTTAGCACGCGGCGCCGTTTTAACGAGCATACAGCCGCTGGAGAGCCGGATAATGAGTCAAGGCAAAAGAAAAAATTAGAATCCAAACAAACGTGTGACACTAAGCAAGATGAAAGACAGGCCCATTACCACCACTAATGCCACGCGAGAAATTTGACACAAAGAATTATTAATGTATATTAAATATGCCGTGAGAAGCACAACCTTTAACGAATCAAAAATACTCGCGTTTCTTTTCTTGATAAAATACATCCGCGGGACGAAATAAAAGGCCTTTGGGGCCGTAGTTTGGACCTAGCGTAAACGCAACTATCGGTGAAAACGTTTCTAAAATCCGAGTACATATGGCAACTGTAGTCATAGGTTGAATGAAGCACTTTTGGATTACTAGTGAGGCTTCTACGCCATGTTAGGGCAAATGAAAGTTTCTACTTTTTCGTGGTGCTCGCCATTGTTCTTTTTTTGTTTTTGTTTCTTTTTTTAAAGCAAATCTTCCCTATTTAATGTAGCCACGCGAGATGCCGATCTTAAAGGGATTGATGAACCGTTCCTTCAAACGAGGGCATAGATATGGGCACCTCATTTGCTGTAAAGTACGCAAACACTTCATGCGAAAGTTTGGGTCGAGACTACTTGAAGAAGGATAACTATTGCATACTTTGTATCCCAGCGTTTCGGGGGTCACACTTAGGTCGCATGATTACCAGCAGAAGAACGTTTAGCAGCGCGGGCATCACATCATATCTTGTGATTTCCTCAGTTATCCAAAGAACTATTGGCATAAAAAATTCACCATGCAAAACGATGAGTCGCAGATAAGCTATTTTTTTTTAAAGGGAAGGGTTTGGCTTAACTGGCGAGACTAACTGGACCTTTGGTATTGCGTTCGACAGCGCGCACATAAAGCTTTTGACAGTTACATTCCAGCGACAAATAGTGACTCGATACATTCTTTAAAAAGAACCGCAAAAATTCCAAGAGCATTTCTTAGACTTTAAATGATCAGTTCAGCAAAAAAAAAAAAAAAAACAACAACAACAACAACAACACCAAAAAAGATTGCCATTGATAACATGGTGCACACAAACGTTCTAAGTAACGCTAACCAGGAGCTCATTCACACAACCTTGTCCTAAGTTAGCTTTGGAAACAAATATCCGCATTCTACCTGTATTAGATATGGAGAATGGCGCAAACAAACCATAAAACACTTCCGAATTGCCGTTTTTGCTCTTCTAAGCTCCAGGTTTTTGCGTTCTTAGAGCACACAAATGAGAATAACATTTTTCCAGACACCAATACCGAATCTAACTCTACGAAGCAAGCCCCAAACTCAAGCACATATTACTTCTACTTCTTTTACTTTAACTGACTGCAGACATGAGCACCTCGCTGACCGTGGCATCAGTGCTGCGAACGGTCAACTGCATGGTAACACCGTCCTTCACAGCCAGTTTTGCACGAACCAAGACGTCTTTATTGCCACGGTACACGCCCGCAAGGAGAAGCGTGTGAGCGCTCTTTTCCGGCGGGACTTTATCGGAACGCTCGCATGCCTGCAGACCCACGAACTGCGTGATCTTTTCAACCGCTTCTACAAGAACACGTCAAAATAGGGAGATGATACCTAACATTTTAATTATTTAGTAGCAGGCACGTGCAAGATGAAATTCATAATAATATGAGAGCAAGGCTCACGTCCAACTGAAGGGCCACTGATTCAAAACAGCCGCGAGTTACTGGAATCACCTGATTTACAGGATACTTAATACAATCCTTAAGTATCAAAGACGAGAAACACGACGAATACTACTAATGCAACCTAGCAAACAACTTTGAACTTATGTATCTGAATCAATGGCGACACGGCTTCGACCCAACACAACTACTAACCATCAAGGCTAGACATCGACGTCAAGGCGAAAGTATCTTCCATCTCGCAGCCATCACCAAGTTCGTCCCATGACGCAAGGAAGTTCGTACGCATTACACCAATGACATGGTCCGCCACAACCATTTCGACATCCTCAAGCTGGAAAATAGAAAAAAAGACATTCGCGGCATGTCAACAGGTAGCTCACCTCGCATAGTAGACAGGGCAAGTAGACAGGGCAAGCAGACAGGCTAGGCAGACAGACATAGGCCTAGGCAAAGAAAACTTAAACGCATCCCGTACCACGTACTCATCCTCGTAACCTTCATCATCGTCTGGTTCGCCCGTGGCAGGATCGCAATCTTTCACAACAAACTTCAGCGTGCACGAGAATGAAGCCGTAACTATAACACAAGAAAAGACAGAGAATTCAAACATGCAAACGACGAATTTATGTGTCAGCAGTCCCATAAACGATTCGAGTCTCCCTACTCTTCAAACTGAATAGCTGCCAACATCCCACCTAAACCCGAGTCACCAGCAATCAAGATTGCTACGGGGGTTGAGTGATGCGGAAGGCTTGCCACAAACTGGAATCCTTGTACTAAATCGAATACCAAAACGGCCTCATGGACCGATATCATTCGACACGTCGACCTGCAACCTATGATAACAAATGGCCCTTCTTATTACCTACCGATATCAGCAGCATGAAGCTAGCCCCCTCCTGTTCTCAAGATAAATTACTTACACTCGTTACGCATCTCGCTACGAGTAGGTAAGACGTACCAGACGTTGGATCGTCCGAAAATGCCACACAGGTGTATGTGGTGCCAGGCGTGCCGCAGACCAGCTTCGGACACGGAACATAGCGGAGCACGGACGCGTCATCTCCGGTCTCCATCTGCACCGTAACGTTCTCCAGAATCTGATCGTTCAGCGTGTTAGTGCAGTTGAACTAGCAATAGACATCGATAACGCGTATTCATGACAGCGTCACACGGAAGAGGAAAACAAGGTCTCGTACGATCATCACTACACATGAAACGTCGATGCTATATGCGACGACGCATGCCGGCTAATCAAACTATAGCCAAACCAGGCCACGCCGCAGAACGCATACACATTGCATGCAACACAGCGAAAATGCCATTAAAACGAGACATTTCTTTGAAAATCTCAAGTGCAGTTAATACAGTGATACGCATGCTCATTCACGCGAAAAAAAAAACACATCCCGTACCTGGAAAACAATGTGATTCTGGAAGGTGTGCTTGACACAGCTAACAACATACTCCGTCTCTAGCTCCGTAAGCGCTAACGGCTTCGAAGAAGACTTGAAAAGTGGACCCAAACCTGACAGTTCGCTGACAGCGCTAAGTTGCTCTACAGATAAACAGACCAATACATTTCAACCTCTTAGAAACAAAACAAGCTCTTCCTTAGCAACGAAGTCATCACTTAAGCAACAGTTAAATCCACATCCTAATATCCATGTTATCCATAAAATTTCCCAGGCCCCTTTGTCAAGAGATCTTCAAATGCCAAAGATGCACGACCCAGTAGCCGCACACAGACTTGTTGAATCCGATCCAAATCAGCAGGCTTCAAACTTGAAGAAACGAACAAGGCGTCTTAAAGTAGAAAAGGAAAGGAGCTCATTCAAGACCTACAGCAAACCACAGCTTAAAACAATTGCTGAAAAATTATAGCGACACACCTGCATACACATCTTGTCTAGTAGCCACAGGAGCAGGCTTCACAGGACCAGTTGATACTTCAGCACCTTAAAGAGAGACGCCGTTAGTTAATAAAAATGTTCTACCGAATCGGCAGATTAAACCACGGGAAGCAATCTAGTACACTAATACAATCTTGATATTTCATACCACACACATATCACACTTTCACTTACCGACCAAACACGATAAAATTGGCTTTCGCACTATCAATCAACACAGAAGCAACTTACAAGTTTTTACAGCCTTTTGCTCGTGAATTGGTACCGTGGCAATAGGCACAGTTTTCATATCAAAAGGTCCTTCCGTAGGCTCTCGGAGATAAGCAGCCAGTGCTCTTTCCAAACCCACCACAGATACATTCAAAGCTGAAATTTAATAAAATCGCTTAAAAGCAAAACACTCACTTTCGATCCATGCGAGTTAAGCGGAAGGTTGCCCGCTCTCGCAGACGATCTCTAATCATAAGACCCTTGAGGTCGTATAGGAAATGACGTTCAGGTCGTCAACGAATCATATGGCAGACGCTAACAAGAAGAAACAGCTAGCAACAACTAGGCATCGATTCGAATACACTAGCCATGCCGAACAAATCAATATGTACGATCTTTCTCAAGGAGCCAACAGGTTGCAAACTAATCCAGCAGAAACGTCACGAAACTTGAAGCAGCTGAACAAGCGCAACGCCTTACTGTTGAGTATGTAGCCCGAGGATAGCTGCTTATCCTGCTCCCTCAAGATGTGGTAGTACAACGTGGCTCGATCGCGCACCTCGTCATCAGTATCCATCATACACCTACCACACAGAAGAGTCAACACACACAGAATCAACACACACAGACTCACCACACTGAGTCAACACGCATAGCCGACTCCTCGCCAACATCTTCCCCTCCTCCGAATAAACATTACTCAGACCGAGCAAGATAGATGCTTGTGCAAAAATAAACGGGACAGCAAAGAAGAGCGATGGAAATACCACAAAGAAAATGAACGAATTAAGACAACAAACCGCTTAACGCCAAGCAGCTCACTGAAAACTATCAAATAACAAAGACATAAGCAAACCCTCGCGACAGAATGATAGAAAATTTTCAAAAGCGGATACGTCCTTGGTAGTGAAGCAGGGGAAAACCTTTTCATATAGGTGAAAAAGTATAATACTTGATATTTCGCAAGGCGGTGTTCAGGCTGACCTTACCTCGATAACAGCACGAGTATACTAGGTAGCAAGGACTCGCAGTGGGCGCCGAACTTTGCAAGTGAAGTCACAGCAGCTGCATAAAAAAGAAACGTGATCAAAGTTTTCCAAACCTCTTCAAACACTTCTCAACGACCCTTCATATACGCATCTTAGAATTGGACCACATAAGATGCATGCCTAGAGCATAAGCATACAAACAAGACCTCCATATATGTGAATCTTTGCACAATTTTAGGACACGCTAGATGAAGACAATACCTACCAGCGCGCACTTCAGCATTCTCAAGTATCACCCGGTTGTATATATAGCGTATGTACTTTGACGGAGTAGGGGTCCGAGGTCCCTCTTGACCAAGAAGATGCAAAATCTTTGTAGCGAGTGAAGCGTGCTCGCAGTCTTCAATGAACTCACACAGATGAGAAAGACCAACATCTTTAGTCTCAGCGTTTTCCTCGATGACATTAACAACAGCGTCCACAATCGCCTTCTTGTAATCAAAACCTCCCTAAATAAACAAAAAGAAACATGCAAGATGAACACCTCTGAATGGAGGATCAAAATCCAGGCTTGCTTCAAGGCAGCACTTTATTCAAAGACCGTACCGCTTAATGTTTAAAACATGCTTTTATCCGAAAGCAAGCGATGGGGAACAGGTAGGATAGGTACAGATAGGTACAGCTTTTAGGCGGAGATGGCCAAGATAAGAGAAAAATACGCACCTCCTCTCGCAGCATCGAAGACAGAAAATTCATCATCACCATGTGCTTCTTTGGGAATTTCAAGCACAAAGCCCTGTACGAGTTTAATAAATACTACATGAAAAAAATCTACAAAATAGTTGAAACTAGCTTCGCATGCGCACCCTTTGCTGTGAAAATGAGCTCCAAATCAACTCGCAGCTACACTAAGCATCAAGTTGCTGAGCTAAAATTGGCGTTAAAAGAAGGGGCCTACCTGATAGCGTCTACGACGACAATTTTGAACTCGTCTGAAATCTCCGACATGAAGGTCGAAATCTGCTTCATAAGACGATCTACACTGCTTTCACTTCCTGTCTGAAATGACACCAAGGAAAGACCATGAAAAGAATGAACGAGGCATTTTCGTCATCAGAAATACCTCTAAGAACTGAACAAAATCGCGGGCACACTAGCAGCCGTCGTTCTAACTCAAAAACATCAATAAATAAACAAATAAATAAATAAACAAATAAACAAATAAATAAATAAATATAAACAGCAACGCACGAAAAGGAAACTATATCCAGTATGATACCTTCAGTAGAGTAGTTATGGCGAGCGTGGCAATGCTTCGATTGACATCTGTTATCAGCGTCTCCAGATCGAGGTTGCACGTTATGACCGACGCTGGCTGCGTTATGGCGACCTTATTGAGAGTACGCACTGCGGCGAAGCGTAACGTAGGGCGAGGCGAGCTCAGAAACAACTGCAAAACTATTAAAGAAGAAACAACCATAGCCAGTACAGTCCGTCATAGGCAAATAATCAAAGCGATTTAAACATAATATTCAGGAAATAATACGTAGCATAAAATTTATTTTTATGCAGCAGATTATAAGCTCATGCATGCTAACAAGCTCATAACTATAACCATCTACAGTATAAGCACGCTCGCATACCTGATATAGCAGGCTGGAGATCTTTTGCTTTCACGCTTTTCAGGTTAACAAGAGCCCTTGCAGCCTCGTAAATGACCAACTCACTCTTGTGACGAAGGCAACTCTCCAAAAATTCATACAACGGAAGGTTCTCTGGGCTGCAAAACAAACACAACAACAATTTCTTATCACGTGGAAGATGCCAACAACATTAAAAATGGAGCAACAAATCAGTTGCCAGCCCATGCACGACAGATATTTAAAATGCTTGATTAAACTGGCTTCAACGTAAATGAAATGCAGGCTAATGCTTTATTGCAAACGCTTGAGTAGCTAGACAGTTCTTCAAGAATGCTTGCTACCTAAAGCAATTAATGAACTCAACCGAGAAAAAAGTCAAACCTATACCAAGCTCTGCACACCAATAAAGTTAATGTTAAGCTAAGGGAGATGTCTTAAATACATACGTCGCAAAACAACAAACGCAAAGAAAAGTCTCTTCACCTTTCAGGATCTTCGTCCAAGTACTTTGCAGCTATGCGAATTAGCAAGCAGTACGCATAAGGGGACCTGAGAGATTGCCTGGCTTGCTTTGTGATCAACTTCGATACAGCAAGTCGATCATTCTGCTTTATGTGATAGAGCAGACCAAGGCTGTGATACTAATAAAAAATAATAATAAATTAGACTTTAATGGTGGAACATCATGGTCAAGAATAACAACCGCTGCAACTTTCTTGCAGTTAAACTACTCTTATTCTTCAGCACAATCGATAAAAGAACTACGTTTCGAAAGTAACCACATTTTATCACGAGGAAACTATTAAACGATCAGGTCTTGCACTAGGCCGAGATATTTTCTTTCAAAATTGTATCATGGACCTAAAAACTTTGTCCCTTTCACTGCTTTCCTCTAGAGAACAAGGCTAGGAGAGGCGGTTCCTCCCCGTGAGTTGTGCTCAATGCTAATGGGGCATCAGGCAATGAGGCATGAGGCAGGCGATTTGGCAAGAGGAGACAAAGAAGTCATATTGGCACAACTAGAAAAACAGTGTTATACCAGAAGGTCAAACATGTTGATAAGAACAAAATAATCGAAGAAAAGATGTATGCGTACTAATGAGATAATAATCATTCAAAAGCAAATGGATTCGAGCTGTGAAGCAGATTATGAGGCAAAACTTAGATGTGGTCAGTAGAGAATGTGAAGAATTCCGCTGAAGTATCAAAGCTAGTCAAAAACAAGCAAAACTGGTGTTGAACAAGTCGGTGCCCGTTTCAACTAAATTCTCATTAGAACTAGATTTACATTGGTTGAATGGTTGAAAGCAACATGCGTAGGATAGTTTCAAACGAAGAAAAGATCTCGGATGACTAGTGAACTAGCGACAAACCTATGAAACAAACATTCCGGAGAGTAAAACAGAAAGGTAAAATGAACTCTTTGCAAAGAGTGAGTATGCGTCACGCCTCATTGAAAAAAACACTCAGCAGGTACAAAATATTTTATAGTTTTGAAAAAGAGCATCCCAGAGGTATCACTGCTTGTCCGTAATTGAATGAGTGTGGCATGGCTAAACTGCAACGGCGACACTGATTACTAAGAAAAGTGGTGCCAACGTTGGACAGCATCACAAAACTGGACTCAGCTCTGCAGTATGAGGGAGGCAATATAGCTAGAATAGAGAAAAGTAAGCAAGTAAGAGGATCAAAGCAATGTAAAAGGATTCGAAAAATTGGAAAGCTGGTGGAAAAGTAGGGGCAGGAGCGATGATGCATGATTTTAAATGCTACAAGTTACTATCTAAATGCGACAGAACTCAAAAGGACTCGAAGTTACTCTAATAATAATAATAAGAAAATGAATGGAAGCGCCAAATTGGTAGAAACCTTCCAACCAATTAAATCAATTAAGATGATGATGATGATGAAGATGACGACGATGATGACGATAATGATGATGATGATGACGATGATTATGATGATGATGAGACCAAACAATAATTTTAGGCAAGGGCAAGTTACAGCAACAAACCCAACATAGGTACCGTACCTGCACCATAATGTTGTCACTTGATAACGCCTCCTGCGCTTCATTTACCCATCGCTTGACAACATCATAATTTGGTTTCAGCAGATGCTAAATTTGAGCAATTGCGATTTTTAGCAAGTTGCATCACATCACACATTAAAAATCAAACCAAATTTGGTCTACTTATAAACACATGCACTTATAGAGTTTAACACAAAACTCACAAGGAAAGTTTGATGATAAATAAATTTTATGAGAAATGATAACTCCACCCCCTGAAAGTTGAAAAGAGGAACAGGTAAGCACTTCGTCAAATAAAATTGCCTACTTAACCGATCGTGCCTACTGAACTAGTAATTACTGAACTATAATTAAAATAGTAATATCAAATAGTATCAAGTAATTAGTAAGCAAAAAAATTTCTCACCAAAGATGATACCAAAGCAGCGCTTGAAACAGAGGGGTTACGATCAACAATAGCCTGCTTGAGATATCTCTCTATCCCCGCCAACATAGTCGAATCAGTGATTTTACACAGTGCTCGAATAGCACTAGCACGAAACATATCCTCTTTGCCAGTCATATCTTTGGTCAAACTGCTGGTAACAATTATAACATCTTCTGCAATGCCAGCCAACTCTTTGATAGACAAGTAGCACATCCGCCGCAAAGTTATCTAAACATGCATGACATAAGTTAGAAATTCCAGTCTTTTCAAACCTCTTAAGAAAAGTTTAACACCTGTTTCATTTGCCTAACTCTTAGACCCTGGACAGTTAATGATTGTGGTAAAGTTCATGAAACTTAGGCTTATGCTGTCTAATCTTCTTATAATGAATTCAAGGAATTTATATTCTTAATGCCCATATGCAGAATTTTATTAAATTTCTGTACAGTAGTCGTGCAGCAATGTTGCATCTCCTTTAAAAGATGTTAACAATGTAGCAAATTTAAGAGAAGGAAAACGGCAGTAAAGGAAAAAGGAACGATATATGGAATGGTTAAGACTCCATTACTCATACACTCTACAGCTAAATTCAAGCATATACCCCACTGGCTTCGACATAACTACAAAGACAACACTACAAACACCCTCTTACATCTTTTGATTGAAACAGTTTTGTCATAGCAAAAAAAGCTTCTGTGGCCTCGGTTGTTCCAAAATGAGTTCCCTATAAACAAATACAATTTTAACTTTTCAGAACAAGCAAAAACATTCTTAAAACAAAGACAGAAAAATGAAACAATAGAATTTTATAATAATTTAACTTTTTCTGCTTTACCTGCCCTTAGCTCAATTCATGTGTATGGGTGATATTGTAAAGATTGTGGACTATATAAAAAGTTTTCACATCTAGCAACCATGGCAATAGCACTACATAGAGATGGTTGTAAGTAAATCTTATTTAAATGCAGAGAATCATTATTATGCACAGCAATCTAAGCCAGAAAACAAGATGATCATAAAAAATGAGTTTCACATGATAGCAATTTTATCTTAATTTAACTAGTGCTTACTTGGTTTAAAAGGTACAGGATTTTGGAAAGTATCTGGATGCATTTTCGCGTGTTGATAGGAGTCTCATTGAAGCTCCTAGCCTAGTATAAAACAATAGCCAAAATGTCTGCAGCTGAAAAGCAATGAGAAACAGCTAAAATTGTAGACTGCATGATAATATGCTATAGACAAAAGCTGTTGCAATACCGCCAGATACAGGCTCGAGTAAATATATCCTACCTCTTGAAGAACTGCACTTTTGTCCAATCCTTGGAAGGGATTCTGAAGAGCTAAGAACAAGAAATTTTGCATCACAAAGAAGATAACCAGCTTTTTACAGAAAGAACTCAATAACAAAAACATTAAAGAATTTTTCCCCTTCTTTCCCCTGGAGAGTCCGTGTTATATCAATCTGTGGTTTATAAGCAAACCCTAGTACATCAATGTAATAATTCTTCTAAATATAGATTTACAAATCCCAGCTTTTGTTGACATAGAAGAATGTGAAGCAGGCAAGTAATTTATTCAATTCCTATTTAATGATTGGCACTTAATTTCGAGCCCCTGATAGCTTCAGGTACAACATTCCAGTTAAAAAGCAGTTGTAGTAGATAGCAGCAGTCTGCTAGGATAACAGCCCTTCTGCTCCTCTTTAACATGAAATTTTCTTACTTGTTATTTTCTTAAAATGCTCCCTGTGCTTCCATAGATATTTAAAAGGCGAACGCGTCAAAATCTCAGTTACGCTGTGCATTTTAAGAAAAAAATTTTAGTTCCCGAAAACTCTGCCCTGCAATTGATGAATATCCGATGTCTTTGCCATTCAAGAGCAACAGTCCTTGCATATTCACAACAAGAGCAAATCGCAACTCTTGCATTTGCATTCATGGTTGAGCCAATGAGTTTTTGAGGAATCTAAGGTTTACAAGCTTTTCTGCTTACAAAACCTGAAATTATTGTAAGATGTTTTATGCTAAACCTGACAAACAGTTATTATGTGGCAGTTAAACAGCCAAGAAACTTTATCGTGGAGCCTCCATCCATAAATGAATACAAAGAAAATCTTAAGCAAGCTCGGATATACTTTGCTGGAGTGAACAATGTCAATAACTTGTAAAGAATTACATTCTGATTCAAAAACTTGGTTGATAGCAGTCACTGGAAAACGAATGACAAGAACGCCACGTTACGATGATCTAGACAGAACTCTATCCGAGCTATGCACGAAGTTACAGAATCAAAACAAAAGTGATATATCACTGCCACAGATTTTGGAATTTCAAGAGAAATTAATTGGAAATTTTCCTTACAACTCTCCTCGTCCTTTTTATCTCGTCGAAGGATATTCATCGTAATTCTTTGTCCTGATGCAGAAAAATCACCCTTCTTACTCCCGCAAGTACAAAACGATGAGCTTTCGATCAGCTTGTAACCGAAACGGTTATGGTCAAAGCTTGGACACGTTGGCAGCACGGCAGCGATTGCAGCAAGCCAGATCGGCTACTCTCGGCAAGCCCTTCCTGAATTATGGTTGTAGAATAAGACTTTTCATTAAGAATACGAATTTTAGCTATCTTGGCTATCTGCGTCTGTCACACATTTCTTTATTTGATAACAGACTGCATCTTCATTTAATCCAAAGCTTCTCAAGGCGCTTCGATGTCGCTACTTTATTTCCAAGTATTGAGTTTTACCATTCATCACCCAAATTTGGATTCCGTGTAACCATTGTTCTTATTGGTGTTTACATGCAATAGTTAGTGTTAAATGCAATAGATGCAAAAAAAACTATCTGCAAAAATAGCTTTGAAAAAAGTCATTGTAATTTAGACGAAATATTACCACACATCTGTGGCGTACATCTCGGGATAAGTCGAAATTCAATTTCACATTCAAGAACACGTTGCAACTTTGATTTGTAAATCTGACTAATGGTGCGTCAAGAAATTTTTGACGTTGCACTCCGCCGGGTAAGAATTAGCACGACATCTTTTTCATAGACTCCATCGATTCTACTTAGTTACTCGGTGAAGGCTAGAGCTTCTTTAAAAATTTAGTCGAAGAAGTAAAAAAATGTTGATGGCGATGTTCCAAGTAGTATTTTCGCTATCGAATACTACAAGTATCCTGCTTGATATTTCATAGAGGTGGATCAGAGCGAGCAAAATGTCAGATATGACTTATTACAATATATTTTCATATTTGAGGCAATTCTTGAACGCCAACGTATTCCAATTTTTCATACAAAAGGCTATATATTCAAGATAAAGAAAAACTGCTTAATTTCAGTTTTGGCCTACTCTCGTACATACAAACAGATTTTTTGAATACTTTTCCTTCTAATAAACTTCGTTTAAATTTCAACTCTTGCGCTAATGGTGGTTTGTACATGGCTTTACTTTGCACCACAAGCAAATCGTGCACGTCCTAAACTCCATTCTTAAAGGAAAATTTTGATTTCTAAAAACTTAGTTAAGATGTCTTAGGTTCTTTGCCAACTAGATTTATGAAAGTAAATCGTAAGGAGGATTCATGTAATCTTTTTTACTTGACCGGTAATCCTATCTTTAAATCAGTCAATTGCACCATAACCTAATGAGGTCCTTGCTAGCCAAAAGGATGAACCAGACCCACTGATCTGAAGAAAAGACTTTCTTTTTTCTCGTCTTTCCTCAGATCAGTGGAACCGGACTGATTGCAACTTAAACTCTTCTTTAAAAGTTATTAAAACATCAATTTAAAATTATAGGTATTTCAGAAACACGTTTGAAGCACGCGATCATTGACAGCATAGATTTGGAATTAGATGGGTACTACTCTGTTGATACTAAAACCCTTACTAGCGCTGGGGGGACTCGTCTGTTCATACTCAATTCATTGAGGAATGATATCAAAGTCAGACATGAATATAGCCCTCAACTTGAAAAATGCCATTGAATCCACATTTATAGGAATATCACAAAAGAACCAAACAAACATAGTTTGCGGATGTGTATACAAACACCCGTCGTTCTCCCCTGTATCCTTCTCAGCAGAACTCATTGACAAAGTACTTCCGAAGATTGAAAGTGAAAACAAACTAGTGAAAATAATGGGTGACCTAAATACAATTTATTGGTCGAAGTAGCGCTAAATTCACAACAGCTTTCAGAAAAAAGACAACTTGTTTAAGTTTGTAGGACATGTTTTGATCAGTTTTGATCATTTTCAACTAATACAAAAAATTATATCAAAAGCGTTTAAATAAGAAGGCGTGAATACACCAATTGGTCAATAATTGACTCTGGAAATGCTCACTCAGCAACCGACTAACAATTCCAGAAGGGACGGCACAAAGCAAACTATAGTTCAATAATAAAAAACACGAGGGAATAACAGCTGTACGCAAGCGCGCGCAATTAGTGAGAGAAGAACA